>PVIY010061165.1:0-11341 GCA_004026745.1 Myrmecophaga tridactyla | reverse complement strand
TAGTAGAACCTAAATTTTGAAATATTCAGCATTTAAAATCATATTTATAAAGAATATTTAACATTTTAAAAACTTCATACTTTAAATTCAGTTATTTCTGGGCAGAAGAATTTATCTATTGTTGAAATGAGCAAGAAAAAACACCAGTAGGAGACTATGTATAACTTTGGTTTTTCATCTAATTTTCCTGAGTATTCAACTTTTTCAGTAAGTGTTATATGCCTGTGTAGAACAATATTTACCACATAGCAATAAAATATACCCACAGTATAAAAGAATTCTTAAATATAATTTTAAATAAATGGGATTAAATGAAAAACATATATGTGCTAGAAATCAGAGTAATAACTAAAACATGTCTCAGAAAATATAAAATTAAAACTAGAAATAAAAGTTTAAAAATAAACTTAGGAAATGGAATATAAAACACTACATGCAATTCCTATAAGAAGAACAGAAATTAGAATTTAGAATAAAGAAATTATGAAAGAAAATCTGTCAAAAACTTAAAGACATACTACATAAAATAGAATAAAATAATTTTTCACACATATCATAGAAATAACAATTGGAAGGTAGCATTTTTGTGAATAAATGAAGAACATCTGTGCTAGTTTGAAAGGATATATGTACCTTAGAAAAGCCTTATTTTAATCCTAATCCCATTTTGTAAAGGCAGGTGTTTCTTTTAATCCCTATTCAGTACTCTATGTTTGAAACTGTAATTAGAGCATTTCCCAGAGATGTGACTCAATCAAGAGTGGTTGTTAAACTGGATTAGGTGGAGACCTATCTCCACCCATTCCTTGATTAGTTTACTAGAATCCTATAAAAGAGAAAACATTTTGGAGAAAGAGAGAGATTCAGAGAGAGCAGAGAAGAATGACATAGTCACGAGAAGTAGAGTCCACCAGCCAGCGATCTTTGGAGATGAAGAAGGAAAACACCTCCCAGGGAGCTTCATGAAACAGGAAGCCAGGAGAAGAAGCTAGCAGACACCATGTGGCTCTCCAGATGACAGAGAAACCCTGACTGTGTTCACCATGTGTCTTCTAACTTGAGAGAGAGAGACCCTGAACTTCAATGGCCTTCTTGAATCAAGGTATCTTTCCCTGGATGCCTTAGATTGGACATTTCTATAGGCTTGCTTTAATTGGAACAACATCCAAATGAGAACTAGGGCTATTTATTCAGTGCTTTCTATAGCAAGGAAGTAAGCCACTATGACTTGTGGTTGGCAGACTTAAAGGTAGACAGAGGAATTGGGAAATTTTATAGTGGTAAAAAGGGAAAATTTCAGGCATTTCTTAATAAGAGACTAATGACATAGGGAAGCTGGAGGCAGGCAACTAGAAGTGGGGCATCCTTTGTGTTTGATTAAAGAGCATATTTAGCTTTCACTGGTTGGTTCTACATTGGAAGTGGGAATAAAAATTTATTAATCTTATTAATCAAGTCCTGGATATTTTGGGTCAGTTGTTACAGGGGTTGTGGTTTGACTTCTTGGGATATTTGCCATAGAAATGGTCAGTTTCCTGGATGAGTGTTGCAGGTATGGGGACAGAGTTTCTTGGTCATTGTCTATTTGTATACTCAGTCTCTCACATTCATATAGTAAACACAAATGAACAATCATATTGGATTCAGGTTGACAACCCAAATTACAGGACAGGATAACCTTTTTCCTATCACTAGGTTAACTTAAGAAAGAATGTGGAACTTGAAGTATAGCATTTGAGACTTGAGATCTTCATTGGGAGACCCAACACAGCTTCCATTGCACTCCCTTCACAGGGGGCCTTTGGTGGCAATAAGTGAGGCATATTTTATCATGGGAGGTCTCTAAGCATAACAGAGAAGATGGGTTGGGCTTCAGATTCCCTACACACAAACACACACACACACACACACATGCACACACACCCTAAGATTTGGCAATGATTCACATTCAATTCCTGGACCTGGGGGTGGATCAAGATTTTGGGGGTTCAGAAGTTTGTGCAATTTAGGGGAATTTTTTAAAAAGGGAAATAAGATACAAAATTAGGATTGTGCCTTTAAATAAGCCCATATAGTGAGGGACTTTCGAGTTTCAGCCTCATTAGCTTCATGGTAAATCCACCTCTGTGAGGATCGGTCACATCACTTACATTCATGGTTCAGAGTCACTCTACCATGGCTAGTGTGTTATCCTAACTGACAAGCTAGTCAGTTGAAATGATGACATGGAGGAACTTCTGAGTCCCTTCTACATCACATCCAGGTTGAAGGGTGTAGAGCCTCAGGACTACTGCTGTAAACTCTTCTATCTAGCCAACTCATGTCACTGCTGAATTATTTCCACCAATTTTTGTCAATTTTTGCATAGTCCTCATCCAAGAGTTTAAAAGGAATAAGGGAGAAAGTCCTTCTTCCTGTCAGCTTTCTAAGTATTACCATCTTCAATATTATGATCTAGAGGAGGGGGAAGAGTCACACACATACACTCTTTCTGCTTCCAAAAATTTACCTAGTATGGAACGGGTAGAATATCCATATAACTCACATCAGCCCTTTATCTATGCATCATTTTAATGAAAATGAAAGAAAAATCAAGATCCTGCCATCTTTCTGACTCCAGACCCAGGACTTGGGCACATCAGGGTATAGTGCCTTAGTATTAGTACGTTTCCACACCGATTAACTAGTAACCACAGAGTCTAGGGTTCTTGATAAGATACTTTTAAAATTTGACTGGATAGACCATATTTTGTTTACAGCAACATAATTCCTAAAACACGCCTACTTATCACAGTATGTAAATTTGGCACATAGCTAAAACAGTATATTTGTACTTCTTTTGTTTTGCATAAAGGCTTGATTGTCAATCAACCTACAGACACTGAGAGAGGTTTCTTTCAGAAAGGACAGTCAGTACTTTCCTATCTCTAGAAATACAATGGTAATCACAAAGAAATGTCATTTTATTGTAATTATATGACCATGTCCTCCATGTGTAATATTTCAAGAGTACATTTAATCCACTTGTAAAATTATTTAATGACCCACATTTCTCCTTCATCTATTCCTCATAGTTTAACAAATAATACCATTGTATATTCAACAATAAAAAAAAACAGCCTGATTATGGTCAACAGTAATGGCCTCAATGCCATCTATCCAAAGAGTCCCCAAGTCATGCATATTCTACCTCTTATATATGTTAAAGAAATACTGTCTAAGTTCCAATTCCAGCTTTGTTACTTTATAGCTGTAAATTAATCAGTCTTTCCATGTCTCAGTTTTCCTATCTATAATATGTGGATATTTGCATTATATGCATCTTGATATTTAGAGGTAATTTTAAAAATTATTATAGGTGAAGAACTTTGTGAATGACTATACAAAGATTAGATATTAACATTTTAGAGCAATAACTTGTAATTTGTAATTTTATTATTACTGGCATGTCTCATTCTATTGCACCTTGCTTTATTGTGCTTTACAGGTATTGTACTTTTTACAAATGGAAGGTTTATGGCAACCCTGCATTGAGTAAGTCTATTGGCACCATTTTTCCAACAGCATTTACTCACAACATTTATGTAATCTTGTAATATTTCAAACTTTACACTATTATATATTATATATATATTATATATAGTAATATTTCACTGTATGTCTGTTTTGGGAATCTGTGATCTTTGATGTCATTATTATAATTGTTTTGGAGTACCATGAACCATGTCCTTATAAGACAGTGAACTGAATCAATAAATGTGTGTGTTCTGAGAGCTCTACTGACCGGTCATCCCATCACTCTACCTCTCCTCATCCCTCCCCGTTCCCTGAGACACAAAAAAATTAAAATTTGAGTAATTAATAACTCTAAAATGGCCTCTTACTTTTCAAATGAAAGGAGGAGTCCCATGTCTCTCACTTTAAATCTTTGATTTAAGCTCACAAGCTTAGTGAGAAAGGCATGTCAAAAGCTGACATAGGATGAAAATTAGACCACTTATGCCAAACAATTAGACCACTTGTGAATGCAAAAGAAAATTTCTTGAAGAAAATTTAAAGTCCTTCTTCAGTGAACACATGGATGATAAGAAAGCAAAATAGCCTTATCGCCAATATGGAGAAAGTTTAGTAGACTGGATAGAACATCATACCAGCTGCAACATTCTCTTAAACCAAAGCCTAATCCAGAACAAGGCCCTAATTCTCTTCCATTCTGAAGGAAAGAAGCAGTTTTTATTACAGTGACACATCATCCATCTTACAACCCAGTAATCAAGGAAGAATTCTGACTTCAAGTCATATTATTTAATAAATAGATTTCATAAGGCTACAGTTGCCATAGATAGTGATTCTTGTGATGGATCTGAGCATAATAAATTGAAAACCTTCTGGAAGGGATTCACCATTCTAGATATCTTTAAGAACATTTATGATTAATGAAAGGAGATCAAAACATCAACATTAACAGGAGTTTGGAAGAAGTTGATTCCAACCCCCACAGATGACGTTTAGGGGTTCAAGAGTTCAGTAGAGGAAGTAACCCCAGATGTCATAGAAATAGCAGGAGAACTAGAATTAGAAGTGGAGCCTGAATTGCTATAACCTCATTATAAAACTTGGAAGGATGAGAAATTGCTTCTTAACGATGAGCAAAAATGAGGTTTCTTGAGATGGAATTTATACCTGGTGAAGATTACACGTACATTGTCAAAATGACAACAATTAATTTAGAATATTACAACAACTTAATTGATAAAGTATGGCAAGGTTTAAGAGAATTGACTCAAATTTTGAAATAATGCTATCAAACAGGATCTTATAGTCAGAGAAATCTTTTGTGAAAGGAAGTGTCAATTGATGTGACAAACTTCATTGTCTTCTTACTTAAGAAACTGCCACCACCACCTTAGCCTTCAGCAACCACCACCCTGATAAGTCAGCAGTTAACTACATCAAGCCAAGACCCTCCACCAGCAAAAAGATTGTGACCTGCTAAAGACTCAGATGATGGTTAAGCATTTTTTAGAAATAAAATATTTTTGTATTGAGGTACATATATTGTTTTTAGATATAATGGTATTGTACACTTAATAGATCACAGTATAGTATAAACATAACTTTTACTTGTACTGGGAAATGAAAAAAATTATGTGAATTTGTTTATTGCAATATTGACTTTACTGTGGTGATACGGAAGTTAATTTGTATTATTTCTCAGATATGCCTATATTTTGTTCATTCTCCTCCTCCCTATCTCCTTATTTGTTAATCATTCTTGGCCAGACTATTCAAAATTACATTCTAACTCATCTCTTTTCTGCTCTATCCTTCCCTTCAAATCCATACCACACACTATTTACAGATAATGTTCTAAAAACTAAATATAATGTTGGCATAATCTTGCCAAAATGCTTTCAGTGAATCACTATAGCCTTCAGGAGATTCACGCTGTGGACCAACTCAGCTGCTGCTCAAGCCACACAAACAAATTGCAGCTCTTCAATTCCCAGAACTCTCTAGTTTTCACAATCTTTTCAAATCCTCTTTCTTGTGATTAGAATACTTCCATCCTTGTACCTGTTAATTCCTTTAGGTTCTGAAAGACTCAGGACGAACATAACCCTGTGCAAACATTTATGGTCCCTGCACTTACACTGAATGAAATACCCTTTTTGTGTATGTTTCACTTTCTAAATACCTGTCATTTCCTGAATATTGTTGATGGTTTTATCTATACCCTCCATTAGCTTTGAAATCAAGAGCAGCATTTTTATGTCCAGTGTATAGTATGAGGGCTAACATGTGTTTGGTGTACCAAAAATACTTATTTGAAAAATAAATGATTGGGTGATAAGTTAAAGAGGTTTTAATATATCTTTGTGTCCATACACAAGTTTAGTCCTTGTAGGCTATATTCTTCTCTACTGACCTCTAACTTTTGAAGAGTTGGGGCTCTACTTTCTCCATTCTTCTCTCTGTATGTCTCAACCAATACCACAGATCTAACAATGTTCTATACTCTGAATTAACATCTCCATATATGGCCTTTCTTCTGGATATTTGACCAATTGCTTCTTTCACTTCTCCACTAGGCTAGCCAATAAATAATTCAAATATATTATTCCTAACTGAATTATTTTCCCTTCCCCCCCAAATCTCATTTCTTGCTCAAAAATAGAACAAAATAAAATCTATTCCTCAGCAAAAGACCCCAACCAAAATCCCTTTTCTTTATTTTACCAATTCTCTCCCGCCCATCCAGTTCCTGAGAAAATATTGAATGTTCTCTCTTGAAGATAAAATTATGAATCTCATCATTTCTTAACACCTCCAACCCTAATCCACACAGCCACTGATGATTCTTGCCAGAATTATTGACCTAGGCTGCTGAACGGATTTCTCCAAATTCATACTTGATGATCTACAATATATCTTCTACCCACAGCTGGAATCATTTTTAAATATAAAATAAATGACATCACTTCCCTGTTTAAAAGTGTTCTATGACCATAAACTGTACTTTAAAAAATCCAAATTTCTATCCATAAATCTCCCTGGGAAACTATGGGAGAAAGTCAAGAAGATGCTTAAGAGTTATCTCACCTGAGGAGCAACAAAATTGGGTATTTGTTCATGCAATTTCTGCTCATTGTGGCTGCTCTGGATTAATTCTCTCAAACTGTGTGCCCTTCCAGAGCGAGGAGGAGCCTGTGACTGAAAAAATCACCTTCAGGCAGAGTCTCAGGTATAGAGGTGTGTATGCAGGCAATATGGGTGGGACAGAAGTAGAAACTGTTCCACCATGGCTTTTATAGCCCCAAATGTTCTGGACTGTGTCCATAACTTTGATCTCACTCCCTACTACATTCCTTCTCCTTGACTCTGCTCTGTTCATTCTGTTGTGCCTCTGACACGAATATCGTATGTTACAGGATTTCTCTACTTGCTGTCTTCTTAGTCCAGAACTGCTCTCCATTCACTTGCTCTTATCCCACCTCTTATTCATGATTCAAATGTAAGGTCTAATGCTGCTCCCTCAGAGATGCCTTCCCTGGTGCCCAATCTAAACTATTTATCTCAAGCATGATTACACCTGATGTATTATTTTTATTTGTATTTCCCACTATATGAAGTCACAATATTTATTTGCTTACTTGCCTTGCCTTTCCACTTGATGGTTAACTCAATTTCAATAGGTATGTAGTTTCGTTCATCAATGTATCCACAATGCCTAGAATATATCTGGCACATGTACATTCTCAATAAATATTTTTGAGAAAATGAGTGGGCTTAACAAATGTTGAAAAATAATATTACCTTGATGAATTTATTGTTCTTTTATTTTTTAAACAGCTATTAAAAATAAAATTTTACTTTTTCCTTCATTTAGTATGTTGGAGCAACCCACTATTCTTCATAGTATCTGCTTTCTCTTATCTCTTTTATCTTAGGTATGACATATACATCTATTTGGAGTTTATATTCCTGCTTAATAACAAAGCACTTAATGACTCACTGATTCTCAAATTGTATAACCACTAAATTATTTGGCATATTATATCCCTGTGTGCATGTGTGTTTTGCACATATATGTGTGTGAAGGCACAAGCATAGTGTCTTATGCTAAACTCAATCTTGAAACTGCATAAAACAAATTTACCTAAATTCAGTAAACTAACATTACATGGCTCTGTGAGTATCCATCAATAGATTACAGTTTCCTACATTACTTTCTCTTTTTTTGTTTATACATCATCATTTAGTAACAGAATGTTAGAGTCTCATATCAAAGATATGGACATAAAGACTAGCTGTATAAAATAACAATAACTTTTAAATTAGTACTTATGAACAAATAGTAGATTATTTCTTTTTGGAATATAATGACGATATTGAAATATGTGCCATTCTTAATAAAAATTATAAATGTGAATCTCAGATTAGTTATCCAAATAGATTTTAAGTTAATTAATGGGTATCGTTGTCATTACTTCTGTACAACCATAAATCTCAAAATAAGAATACTTAAATAGTAAGTATTTTAATAAGAATACTTAAAAAGTTTAGAAACATATTATCCAGTTTAATCCAATAATATCAAAGGAAATACGACTGAATCTGCTAACACCCATTAACCTAAGTAGTACATTGTATATTCTATTATTCTATGGAGAAGTCATATAGAAAGTAATATATATAATAGAGTGACTCTGAATTCAGAAAGTCATGGTTATATAATCTGCCTCTGTTACTTTTTAGCTCAGTGAATTTGGAAAATATACATATTTACTGAGGCATTTATTTAAAAGAATAACTTGAACAGTTACTCTGGACAAATCAAAAGAAATCATATTCAATTATTGTGCAGGTTTGAAACTGTCATGTACCCCAGAAAAGCCATGTTTTTATCCTGATCTAATCTTGTGGGAGCAGTCATTTCTTTTAATCATGATTCAATATTGTAGGGTGGAAACTTTTGATTAGAGCTTCAGCATGTGAAATTCATCTATGACTGATTACATCTGCAGTTGGCTAAGGGGAGTGCCCTACCCAATGATTGAGGCTTAAAATGAGAGGTCAGAAGAGAGAGAAGGAGCTCAGCACAGACCAGTAAAACACAGCTCAGAGCTCAGAGTTGGCTCAGACCTAGACATTTATAGATGCAGAAAGGAACCAACCTGGGGAAAGCCATTTGAACCCAGAAGCTGGAAGAGAAGCACAGAAGATGCTGCCATGTGCCTTCCCAAATTCGTAACTACATAAATACACTTTATAACACCAAAGCACCTCAGGTATAATGCATTCCAACACCCTTAGCAAACTAAGATAGGAGGGACCCACAAAATCTTCCCTAAAAGAAGCAAGAAGCCAGACAGAAACTACCCACATCAACTGTTTTGGGACCCAGAGACAGAGGAGGACATTTCAAGGCCTGGGTCATATGGGATGAAGAGTCTGAGAAAACGTGTACAGAGATTGTGTTTCCAGCCCTGGGTCATGATGCTCTTTACCCGCTTGTGAAGAAAAACAGCAACTGGCAGCCTGATCCTTGCCTGGTGGATGGCTGCAGACTGGGGTAGCTGGGGGAATCCTCTGCCACAAGTGAATTGGGGGAGACAGCAGCATATTGAGCCAGATTTTGGCTGGTGAAGTGAGGGCACAGGCAACCCACAGTTTCAGGCCCATCTGGTCAGATGCAGCTTTGTTGCTAGGAGGCAGACAGTTTCTGAGCATGATTAAGTTACCAAAATGTGCCACCTGTTGTGCAGGCCTGAAACTGCAGTGGGAATTACAGGACATTTTAGAGGCTCTCCATACTCTATCCCTGCCCACTGGACCTGATCTATCCCAACTGGCCCTGCTTCAGCTGAGAAATACAGACAACCAAATGTCAACTGAGTGCCCAAGTACAAACTGAGGTCTTGTTGGAGAGCAAAATACAGAGCATTCCTGGGCTGGTTGCTAGCTGGGGAGGTTGAACCTCTCATTCCCCCCAGCCCAAGGTCTTTCCATGTCTGGGAATCATCAAACACATTGTGCCCACAGGTGGGGTCTCTGTAAAGGTGTATAGTGCCCATCCCCTACTCATGGAGCCAATGGCTTCCACTGCACATGGAGTATTGACTGGTTTATTGTCTGGTTGGGTCCTAGCCAAGTGGCATTCTGTAGTTCAGGGAGAGGTGGGTTTGTGGGGAAGATTTGGCCCAGGGGTGCCATCATGGGGAAACAGGGAAAGTGCAATCTGACAAAATGCCTCTCTGCCCAGCCCCTAGCAGACTTCCAAAAAGGGTTGCACCATCTATGCAAGGGCCCTGCCCTGGTTTGGCTGAAAACAACTTATAGGCCATATGCCAAAGGAGACCTTCAATGATACCCAAGCAACTAGAAAATTTTAGACAAGCAAGGAAAATCAACTTTCAAAATAACCTCATTAAATTAATCAAATGCTGAGAAACTAATAAAAAATTATAGAGTATGTAAGGATCCAAGAAGATATGACCATTAAAAAGCTGGAAGAGACATAGAATTTAGAACAAATAATTAAAGATGATTGAACAAATCTCCTATAAAATTCCATTGGTTGTCTAAAGACCAATGATAAAGGTCCTTGATAAAGGATATCAAGAAGAAACTAAAAGAGCATAAAGAAGAATTGCAAGGAATAAATAGAACAATAGCAGAGCTTACAGAAATGAGAGATACTTTAGATCAAATTAAAAATATACTAGAGACACACAGCAACAGATTCAAAAAGGCAAAAGAAAGAATAAGTGAATTACAGGACAGAGCAACTGAATTTGAATGCAGAAAAGAATAAATCAAGAAAAAGATGGAGAAATTTGAATCGTATCTCATGGAAATGTTTGACAGCATGAAGCACACAAATGTAAGAATCACTGATATCACAGATGGAGAATAGAACAGTAAAGGACTCAGAAGATTATTTGAGGAGATAATTGGGGAAAACTTTTCAACTCTTATAAAAGCCATAATTAGGTATGATGGTCAGGTTCATCTGTCAACTTGGCCAGGTGGTGGTGCCTGATTGTCTGGTCAGGCAAGCACTGGCCTGTCTGTTGCTGTAAGGACATTTTATGCACTTAAATCATGACCACATTCACTGCATCCACAGCTGATTACACTTGCAAACAGTTAAGGGGAGTGTCTTCTTCAATGAGCGATGCTTAATCTAATCACTGAAAGGCTTTTAAGGAGGATTCAGAAGAGACAACCACTCTTTCTGCCTCAGCCAGCCAGGCTCTCCTGAGACCTTGTTGAGGACTGTCACTGGAGCTGTCAGCTCGTGGACTGACCCACAGACCTTGGACTCTTACATCCCCACTTTTGTGTGAGACACTTTTATAAATTTTATATTTGCAGATATCTCCTGCTGACTCTGTTTCTCTAGAGAACCCTAGATAATACAGTAGGCAAATCAAAGAAGCCCAAGGAGCTCCAAATAATAGAGTAATTCCATTTAGACCCGCTCCAAGACACGTACTAAACTGGCTGTCAAATATTGAAGAGAAAGAGAGAGTCTTGAAATCAGCAAGGGAAAAATGAATCACTGCATACAAGGGAAGCCACATAAGACTAAGTACCGACTAGTCACTGGACACCATGGAGATGAGAAAGCAGTGGTGCAATATGTTTAAGATTCTGAAAGGTAAAAATTGCCAGCCAAGAATTCTATCCCCATCAAAGCTATCCTTCAAAAGTGAGGGAGAGTTTAAAATTTTCACAGATAAACAAATGTTGAGGGAGTTTTTTTTTTTTTAACAAAAGACCCACCCTACAAGAAATGTCAAAGGGAGTTCTGGCACCTGGAAAAAAAAAAAAA
>PVIY010061164.1:0-11345 GCA_004026745.1 Myrmecophaga tridactyla | reverse complement strand
CTCAAGCCTCCTATTTCCAGCATTTCTCCACCTGGGTTTCCTGCCTTGGGTATCCCAGGCACTGAAATTGACCTAATGAGGACACTAAAAACTGCAGCTCTGAGAGATGGGCAAGTGAGTGGGAAACTCAGCAAAAGAGCATCCTTTCATCAGTGCTAATCCCCTGTGGACACTAGATGGGGCTGGGGACCAGGCCTTGGGGAAGCAGACACAGCTGGGATTTGGCCCTCTGAGCTGATTAACACCTGGTAACTGATGTGAAACAACTCCATAGCTGTTGCTTGGTTGCTGAGTCCTCCAGGGAGGGAGCTTATTTGCACTAAAGCCCCACCCTGCACAGGACCTTAGGGGTTATAATGAGAGCTGGGGAGGCTGACCTTGGAGTGAGACATCTTGGAAAGTACAGCCCTGGGGGTGTCTCCACCATGGTCTAGACCCCTCTCCTGCTCACCCTGCTGGCTCACTGCACATGTGAAGGGGACATTATATGGCTTGTTATGGGGTCAGACAAGACAGCATCTGCCCACCCTCATCTCTTGTGACCATGAGTCTCTCACCTGTTTTCAGGAGTCATTTCCCAGGCTACAGTGACTTAGGAAACCTCAATGTCCACAACCCCTGGAGGGACAGTCACACTCACCTGTGGCTCCAGTGATGGGGCCATCACCTCCAATCATTATGTTGCCTGGATCCAACATAAACCTCACCAGTCTCCCTGGGGTCTGATTGGGCGCATCAGTAATCTGGCCCCTGGGGTCCCTGCCCGCTTCTCTGGCTCCTTAATTGAGAACAAAGCTGCCCTCACCCTCACAGGGTTCCAGCTGGAGGATGAAGCCAAGTATTACTGTGCCTTGTGGTACAGTGATCATTACCACAGTGACAGATGTCAGTGGGGAAGTGAGACATAACCCCCCTGGCTCAGCCTCAGCATCTTGCTCCCATTATCCTCCAGCTTTTTTCTTAAGGGGTTGAATGCAGACAGCTTGTGCTCCATGGTCCCCCAAAAGACATTAAACACATTTATTCAAAGCTTAGAAAATTTCATTTTTAACTTATCATTGTATGATAAGAATGTGATCTCAAAAAAATAATATATGGACTTATCAGTCATTACAAAGGAAATGGGCAACAGTGACAAGAGAAAAAGTATATGATATATATGTAGATATGTTGCTTGTGTGTCCATGTTTATCAGCTGTATTTGTTGCTAGAGAGGGTATTACATGCATTGCCCAGTGCCAAACACAATGTTTAGTACAAGTATCACTAGAGTTATTCTTTCCTAAATTAGCTCTGTCCAGAATAGTTATTTATTATTTGCCACTAGAGAGGGTATTAAAGATATTTGCACACCAATGTTCATAGCAGTATTAGTCACAATTTCCAAAAGGGGGAGGCATCTCAAGTGCCCATCAACTGAGGAAAGGATAAAGCAAATATGGCATTACACACAATGGAATGTTATTCAGCCATAAGAAGGAATGAAGTTCTGATACATGTGACAAAACAGAAGTGAACCTTGAAGATATCATGTTGAATAAAATCTTGAAGGCATCATGTTGAACCTGGAAAATATGGTGATAACACAAAAAGATGAAGACTGCATGATCTCACAGATACAAGATAATTAGAATGACCAAATTCACAGAGTCAGCAACTGGAATATAGGTTAGCAGGGGCCAAGTTAGGGGTAGGAAATGGGGAGTGATGCTTAAGTGGTATAGAATTTGTTTGGGGTGATTGAACAATTTTGGTAAAGGATGGTATCATGGGAACACAGCATTGTGATTATAATTAACGCAGCTGTAATATATTTGGATGTGGTTAAAAGGGGAAATTTTAGGTTGCGTGTATGTTACTAGGGAAAAAAACATAGGACTGCATAAAACAAACAGTGACCCCTAATCTGACCTATGAAATATGGTTAATAGCACCATAATAATAACATTCTTTCATCAGTTGTAACAAAGATACCTTATTAATGGGAAGTGTTAATAATAGGGGGATATATGGGAACTCTGTATTTTCTGTGTGATTTCCTGTAAACCTACAACTTCTCTAATTAAAAAATAAAATAAGCTTAAGCTACTGGAAGTGATTACTTCTCACTTTCAAGTCAACTCAACAAAGTGTGAGTAGAAGGGAAAGGAAGAAAAATATACAAATAAAAAATTGTACACTTTTCCATAATTTGGCAATTTGAGCAAGCATACAAAAAATTTTGGATTTCCAACTTGAGATATTATACTGATGAAACTTCCCTCAAAACAAACAAACAAACATGATGTCAGTTCTATAAAATTTATGAATGACTTCATTGACTTTCATTACTATTGGTAGGATTCACTTTGTTTTAATTATAGAAAACAAACATTCTTGCATTTTCCCCTTTGGAAACAAAACTACAGAAAAGTTTAAAAAGAATTGTGTTTTTCTCTCAAGTTGACATTAATCTAGACTGCCTAGAACTATCAATGAGATTGTAGTCTTCACTGAGAAGTAAGGAAAATTGAACAAAATGTGTTTGTGTGGGGGTGAGTGGGCTAGGTGTATGCCTGTGTTTTAGGGGGAATAAGAAACTTCAAAGACAATGAAGATGTAAAATAGTGTGTAGTGTGTAGGGATAGAGAACCTGTGGCTCAGTCTCAATGCTCTTTGTCAAAATGTAGGAGGCCCAGAGTTTTAAAGAAAACCTGTGGTTTTCTTAACTTCAAAAAAATACAAGGGGGGGCCATGGTAGCTCAGCAGGCAGAGTTCTCACCAGCCATGCCAGAGTCCCAGGTTCGATTCCCTGTGTCTGCCCATGTGAAAAAATAAAAAAATAAGAAAAAATAAGTACACAGCCTAACCTTCTGCAATTTTGAAGGACAAGTAAAGCAACTTGGTTGCAAGCAGGATCCTTTACATCCAGTCAATAACCAGATTGGAAGAGCTGTGGGAACACCTTCCCTGGGCTTGGAGCCCAAGGCCCACTGAATCACTGGCTGGAGGAGGGAGGTGCCTGGGCTCCACTGGGCACTGTCCCTGAGGTCTCGCTACCTGCTCTGGGAAAGCCTCCTTGAAAGGGTGCTTTCAGGGCCTGCAGTTAACTACAGAAACAATCTGGCCCTAGGGATGAAGCACAGGTGTCTGCTCCACATGCTGGGCCTTGCTGATGTCCCCCTAAGCTCTTGTGCCCCCTTCTTCCCTGTGCTTACAGCCTCATCCATCTGGGGAAATGTTCATTTTCTCTAAACTCTTCATTTTCAGCAATGGTGCTGTCAGTTTGGCATCAGAGTCTAAGATCTTTCCACTTTTCCAGGAGAGTTTGGAAATGAGCCTTTCCTTAGTCTGAAGCCTCTCCAGGTCTTGAACTTCCTGGCCCAAATCCTGGGCCTGCTGGAACAGAGCAGCAGAGGATGGGGCTGGGGCTAGGGTGAGTGGAGCTGGGGGTGGGGCAAGGGGGCTGTGGGTGGGGCAAGAGTGGCCTGCGGTGGGGCAAGAGTGGCCAGGGGCAGGGCAAGGGGGCCAGGGGCAGGGCACAAGGGGCCAGGGGTGGTGAGGGTGAGGCCCCAGAAGACCTTTAAGGGTGTTGACAGGTTCCTAAATTGCAAGTAGAAAGTGATTAACAGTTTTGAACCTTCATCAGAAACAATTGCTTCTTTTTTGAGGTCCTTTCCTTACAATCTACTTAAGGTTTGGGGACAGGTGATTTTTCTTAAAAAAAAAAGTGCATTCTTCATCAAAAAAGTGAGGCTAAGGAATTCTTGTGAGTGAACCTGTAGGTCCAGGCTTGTGGTGGCAGCTGGATGGCCTCACAAGCACTGTGGTATTGGGGTTCAGTGATGAGGAGCTTAGACTGTGCAGCCAGGCCGGCAGGTGTGCATCCTGCTCAGACCCTTATCAGCTCTTCCAACTCCACTGTCTTCATGCTAATTCCATATTAGCCTCAGAGTCTACTCAGTCTTCTTATTGATTTTTCATGAGCACATCTTCCAAGGTTTCTAAGTTGTTCTAACAAGGAGTTTACTCATTTTTGCATTTCTTAAACTTTTACAAATTTAATGCATAAACACTTAGAAAAATAGAAAAAAATCAAGTATGTTAACTTTCAGCAATATCTATACTTCCTTTTATTTTAGATTTCAATAAAGAAACATATATACTCATTCAAAAAGTTAAAAAGTTATATAAACCCTGTGCTGGTTTGAAAGCACTTATGTATGCTATAAAAGCCATGTTTTAATCCTAAGCAACCTTCTGGGAGCAATGGTTTTTCTAATCCCTATTCAGTGCTGTATGATGGAAACTGGATTAGGTTATCTCCTTGGAGTGTGGACTCAATCAAGTGTGGGTATTAAAGTTGATTAGATGGAGATATATCTTCACCCATTCTGTGTGGCCCTTATTTGTTTACTGGAATCCTATAAAAGAAGTATTTTGGAGAAAGCTTCAGAATGACATAACCACAGGAAGCAGAGTCCACCAGTCAGAGACCTTTGGAGATTTGGAGAGAGCAGAGAAGGATGACAGAATGCCATAGAACCATGAAGCTGAGAGTCCACCAGCCAGAGACCTTTGGAAATAAAGAATGAAAATGCCTTCTGGGGAGATTCATAAAACAAGAGGTCTGGAGAGGATGCTAACAGATGATGCCAGGTTCACCATGTGCCTTTTCAGATGAGAGAGAAACCCTCGACTTCATGGGCTTTCTTGAATCAAGGCATCACTCCCTGGGTGCCTTAGATTGGATATTTCTATAGACTTGTTTTAATTGGGACATTTTCTTGGCCTTAGAACTGCAATCTAGCAACTAAATAAGTTCTCCTTTTAAAAGCCATTCCATTTCTGCTATATTGCATTCCAGCAGCTAGCAAAATGGATTTTGGTACCAGAAATAAGTACTGTCATTTGCAAATACCAAACACGATGGAATGGCTTTTTAAATGGATAAGGAGAAGATTTTGGAGGAATTGTGAGAGGCTTGATAAAGAAGGGCTAGAATGCTTTGAAGATACTATTGGTAGAAATGTGGACTCTAAACACACTTCTGACAGGGTCCTGAACAGACATAAGGCATATGTTATTGCAGACTGGAAGGAAGGTGATCCTTGTTTAAAAATGGCAGATAATTTGGCAAAGTTGTCTAGTGGCTTTGGCTGGAAGACAGATTTCAAAAGCCACGAACTTGGATATTTAGCTGAAAAGATTTCCAAATTAAATGTGGAAAGTGCAGCCTGGCTTCTCCTCACAACTTATAATGAAGTGTGACAGAAGAGAAATAAGCTGAGAATTGAACTCTTGGGTATAAAGAAACCAGACATTGATGCTCTGGAAAATTCTGGGCTTTCAGAAATGGAGATCCCAAAGGATAGTGGCCCACATGAAGATTTAGCCAAATCTGGAACCAGTCAGCCATTTCAAAGAAAGCCAGGATTGGACCTAGAGTTATCCAGGAAGGATTTGTGGAAATTCCTCATGTCTGATGGGCATGATCTGAATTTGAGGCTAGTGAATAGAAAAACAAGAGTGTTGTGGGACTAGATAAAGAGAACCACTGCCAGTCAGGACTGAGAGGGACAGAGAAGGGACACATTGGAAAAAAAATAACATCAGAGGCAAAGCCATAGAGGCTGTGTTCTGAAGTCAAGAAACCTCAGGCCAGGAGAGTGGACCCACCCAAGCATGTGGAGAGGGTGTTTGCCCTGAAGACAGAAGATGGCCCTTCAACCTCTTGCAGTGGAAGAGTCATGCTGCGTCAGACCTTGGGGAGGGTGAAGCACACTCCTTGGAGGTTGTGGAGAGCCTGGCTGATACCACATGGAGGGGTTGAGCTTGTGCCCCAGAGGTGGCAGAGAGCCTGGGTGCAGCCACAATTCTTGGGGAGGGTGGAGCTAAGAAAAAGGTAGTCTCCCCAATGTCTCCCAAGTTTGTGTTCAGAGAGAAAGTGGCAGGCCACTACATTTGCCTTTGGAAAAGATGGATGCTTTCTAAAGTTCTGAAGATAAATGAACTCTCAGACTTTGAAATCTAATGGACCTTGCCCTGCAGGTTATTGAAATTGCTTGGATCCAGAGACCCCTGTGTTCCTTCCAGTGCCTCCCTATGGAAATGGGCATATGTATCCCATGAATTGTATGTTGGCAGCAAATAACATGTTTTGAGTTTCACAGGCTTAGAGCCAGTGAAGATATTTTGCCTTAGAACAGATTATGCCTGTAACAGACTTTGAGGAGACTTTGTATTGGTTTTAACCTTGTATTGTATTTGTATTGTTACTGAAATGGTTTAAGGTTCTCTGATATTGTTATGGAATGAAGGTATTTTATATATGAAAAAAATGTCTTTTTTAGGGTCCAGAGGATGGAATGTGCTGGTTTGAAAGGATTTGTGTACCTTAGAAAAGCCATGTTTTAATTCTAATCAACCTGTGTGAGCAATGGTTTGTTTTAGTCCATATTCTCTACTGTATGATGGAAATGTGATTGATTAGGTTCTTTCCATGGAGATGTAACTCAATCAAATGTGGGTATTAAACGTGATTAGATGGAGATGTGGCCCCACCCATTCTATGTGGGTTTTGATTCATTTACTGGAATCCTATAAAAGAAGAAGTATTTTGAAGAAAGCTTTAGAATGACATAGCCATGAAAAACAGAGAGTCCACCAGCCAGTGTTCTTTGGAGATTTGGAGAGAATAAGAGGTTTGGAGAGGAAGCTAGCAGATGATGCCATGTTCACTATGTGCCTTTCCAGATGAGAGAGAAACCCTGACCATGTTTGCCATGTGCCCTTCCACTTGAGAGTGAAACCCTGGACTTCTTTGGCCTTCTTGAACCAACATATTTTTCTCTGGATGTCTTAGATTGGATATTTCTATAGACTTGTTTTAATTGAGACTTTTTCTTGGCCTTAGAACTGTTACCTAGCAACTTACTAAACTCCCATTTTTAAAACCCATTCCATTTCTGGTATATCACATTCCAGCAGCTAGCAAATTGGAACAAGCTCTATATAATGCAGAGCAGCATCCAGTTCCAATCTTCCCAATACTGAGTCTCAAACCCAAAGCAACAACTTTCATCTTTTAAATGCTTCTTCTGTTATTTAACTTTGCATTTCTTTAACATGCCTTTAATACTATTGTTTTAATTTAATTCTTATCTACTGCTTCCCTACTAGAAGATAAGGAGTTGGGTGTATTATAACCTGGCACATACTCCTTTCCCAAACTTCCTAATCTAGTAATAGCAAATGTTTTGTTATATCAATTTTCAAGGTTCATTTTGACAAATATTCACAGCTGAGCTTATAATGTATTAGGATTACATCTACTTTTTATATGCCTTTTTGTTTTCCCTTGACTATGTAGTCTGGATTTGTTTGCTAAATTTTCTATGTACTTATCACTAATTCACCCTCCACATTTGACAATTCTTTTTTTCTTTCTTTCTCTCTCTCTCTGTCTTGTTCTTTTACCCTGTTTCCTTCTTTCTTTTCTTTTTATTTCTTTCCTGGAGGCCAGGGACACATTATGACTTTCCTGGGTCCTGGGGTCCTTCTTTTATTTTACCTTGCCCTTTTCTCTCTCTCTTTATATATATAATTTATATATACTAGATAGATAGATAGATAGATAGATAGATAGATAGATAGATAGATAGATAGATAACAACTGCATTGGTTTAAAGATAAATATAATCTAGGTTGGATTTTCATTGGTATAACTATCGTATTTATTTTTTCTTTCTGTTTTTAAAAGAAATCAAAATGAAAATATTTTTCTGGGCCCCTTAGAGTATATGGCCCCAGAGCGCCTACTGTGTTCAGGATAAGGTGGTTTGGTTGGAGGCCTCTGTCACTCCTGAAGCTCCCTTTCTCTCACTGTATATTATCTAGTCCATGAGATGTCCCTTTTCTTTCCTCCTGACAATTCCATTTGTTGATCTCATATATAGAATTTCAGATTGTTGGGATCCCATATCTTCTTCTTTGTATTACTCTCTCATTTTGATAGTTCAGAAGGTTCGTGATTCATCTGCATTCTTCCTTCCAAAGGAAGAATGTCCCCATGCCTCTTCTGTTCATTTAAATTAGTCTCTTTGCTGCTGTTTTACTGGAGAAATGGAAAAGAACTTAAGTAAATGTCCAGGTTCATTTTTTGATGATTAGTAAAATGTATCTCACAAATTTTCCATACCCATTTTATGCACCAGTTAATTTTAATCTAGTTTCCTAGAACCCTTAGAGCAAAGTATTGTGTTTGTGTGTGTGTACATGTATGTGTGCTCATATGTGTGTGTGATACACAAATTAAGAGGGCATGAGTGCTAGACTCAGATGCTTATGTCTTAATTTCCTTTCATTAATAATATTTATACAATCACAAATTTAATCTACCTTTCTCTCCTCTATCATATTTTATAAATTATTTATTACTTTTAAAATGCACTCTTTCTTTCAAACCTTTACATTAAATCCATCTAAGAGCAAGTTCTTCCAGGAGTGAATAGAGCCTATCTTGCCTAAAATTTAAAAATACTTCTTCAAAAATACAGCCTTACCTCTTTCATCTTTTTACTGCATCTCACCTATACACATTAGAAAAAACTAAATCTTAGTAACTAACAAAAAATTTTAAATAATATAAAATGTAGCATTGCTCGCCTAGATGTAAGGTTATGAAAATAAATCTATAGTCATTTCAACTTCTATTACCCCATCACTTTTTAATATTATTATCAGATAAGTCCTCACATAAGTCCACTTATGTCTGTAGTCCAAACAAATAAAATCAGCTCTGTTGAGTGTCAATTATTCAAAATGTTTGCTCATTCCTGATGGTCTTGGGTACAAGAGACAGAAAATCATCTGAAACTAAGTGAAACCCAAAAGGTAATTTATTTTTTTGAATACCAGAAATTTCCAAGTGTTACTCAGCTCCACTTACAGCTGGATCAAAGAAGGGGGTCAAATAATGTTTTCAGGGTTCTGGTGTTGCTATTTATCTATATCTATATCAATCTATAGCACACAAATGTTTTGTTTTATTAAAAATGTTAACATGATGTTGACAATAATATTCAAATAAACATCAAATCAAGGGAACTTTATGTAGCTCTCTTCAGGGGCTAAATTGTTTACTGAAAGAAAGGAACATTTTATAATTTTTCTTTTGGAATTTCTTTCTGGATTAGAACCTCAAAAGGAGATCATTCTGATAATTTTATAATTACAGGGGGCTCACTGATCCTAACATCATAGGCTTTTTCTCATGAAAACCCTATATGTTTAGGATTTCCCCAACTTTATTAGTACAGTGAGGTGCTGTGGAATGCCTCACTCAATAAGAAATGAAAATGTTAAACACTTGCTTTCCTAGAATCCTTGCAGCAAGAGCATAATCAAATGGACCATACCCCACTAATCAGATTCATACATGGTAGCAGGAAATCAGTGATTTGAAGGGGTAGGGGCTGGGGACTTTCATTCCCATTGCATTTCTAGGGCAGCAGTGTCAGCAGGGCTTAGAGTGGTATCCAGTGTCCGGGGATAAAGGTGCAAGCTGTAAAGACTTTTGCTTGGTGGTGGCTGCAAGGAGGACTTCACAAGATGAGTTTTGCCATCCAAGTGGTTGTGGACAGCGAGTCCAGCTATGTTTCATGGAACCTGGCTCTCCCATCCCTTCTGGTAATTTTGCAGTGTACCCAATATCATTATCACAAATTCCTTTACCATAAAGTCAATCTGGACCTGTTTCTGTTGCTTGCTTTTAAGGCCTATGAACTATCAGCCTTCCCCTCTTCTGTGTTTTCTCTCCTTTAGTTCTGTATCTATTAAATCTTGTATTTCTACCTTTGCCTCTGCTACTTGAATCTTCTGGTACTGGCTGGAAGGAGAGGGTCTAGGAGAAGAGGTGTGGCTACACTGAGTCTGGGCAGCAAAGAACCCTGCTTGAAGTCCATTATAAATCAGGTCAACTGAGGGTTAACTGCAAGGACTAGCTGTCATCAGTAGGTGTACACTACTCCTCCCACTTTTACAGCTGTGGAACTAGGTGGTGCCCAGTTTAATACTCACCACACAGAATCAGTAGAGGCAGAGGAACAGCAGGGATGGATGATTTCAGAAAAAGCTTTCCTAGAGCAGAGAGTGCTCATTGTCTTGTCTCTTGGAGAAAAGTGGGTGCCCGGCCAGTCCTTTAGGGCTCCTTCCCCATTCCCATCCCTGGGTCAGCCTCTCCTTCTACTAAGAAGGAAGTGGAGGAGGTGATGGCACAGAATCTTGAGAAAGAAGACAAATACCCTTTGCAAAGCAGTTTGTGAATGGAAATGCCCAGCTCTGGGGAGGAGGTGGGCAAGTGGTCAGTGAAAAGGGGGTACAGAGATCCTCTTCCACACCTCTGCAGTGCCAGAGCAGCCACCAGCCCAACGTGCAGAGAAGGAATAAGGATGCAGGGAAAGGTAGTGAAGTCATGCCTAAGGAATGAGGGGGCCTCCCTGAATCTGCCTCCTTCCAGACAAAGTCAGCCCCTCCCCACCCATCACCACCTCCAGCTGACACAAGCACAAAAACAATTGTGTCAAGAGATTTATTCCAAGCACTGCCCTTGCAGTTCATGAGAACCAAAGAAACACACCAGTTGTCACAGCTTAGGTCAAGCACTGAATATATACTTAGAAAACAGGAACAGCTTGTGTAAATTCTCAACACAAATTAACTCAACCCAATCCCTTGTGACAAGAAGATTGTCTTTTCTAACTTGGAAATTCTGTGGAATTCACAGAATCAAGTTAAGTAGCAGGTACCAGCACAGTATCTGGATTGAACCTCCTACCCTATCATGTACATCAGATGTAACTGGGATTCTCTCTATTTGTTGTGATTTCCTGACACTTTTTTTAGAAACCTCCAATGACACCTCATCTCTTACTTGATTAAGTTCAAACTCCTTTGCCTGACATGTAAGACCTTCTATCATTGGGAAAACTATAGCTTAGCACTTTCTTCCTGTAACTAACTTCATTGCACAAAGCATCCACTCAGACAAATGGCCAGCTCCTTGCTCATCCTACTCCATGATGCAGAAAACATATTCTTTGCTTCATAAACTTTGCTCCCTTCTTCCAACAATCATCCTACTAACCCTGCCACCCCAAACAACTTTTTCTTCTCTTCTTTCCTAAAAGTGACAGTTATTGAAAGCCCAGTTATTTGATTTTGTGACTTTGACCAAGTCTATTGCCACCTGACCATAAGTTCATTGTTGACAGAAAGAGGGCTGCTGAAAGTTATAACAGGCCCACCCAGATCATTCAATGACTCCAAGTCCCATTATTCCCAGGAGGATAGTTCAGTGAGCCCAG
>PVIY010061163.1:0-11341 GCA_004026745.1 Myrmecophaga tridactyla | reverse complement strand
GGGACTGAGAAAAACCCTAGAATGAGCTGAGAATTAACATCAAGGGATTGAGAGAACCTTCTTGACCAAAGGGGGAAGAGTGAAATGAGACTAAGTGTCAATGGCTGAGAGATTCCAAACAGAGTCAAGAGGTTATCCTGGAGGTTATTCTTATGCATTAAGTAGATATCACCTTGTTGTTCAAGATGTAGCAGAGAGGTTGGAGGGAACTGCCTGAAAATGTAGAGCTGTGTTCCAGTAGCCATGTTTCTTCATGATGATTGAACAATAATACAGCTTTCACAATGTGACTCTGTGTGAAAACCTTGTGTCTGATGCTCCTTTTAGCTACTATATCAACAGAAGAGTAGAACATATGGAATAAAAATAAATAATGGGGGAACAAATGTTAAAATAAATTCAGTTTGGAATGCTAGTGGTAAATGAAAGCGAGGGGTAAGGGGTATGGTATGTATAATCTTTTTTTCTCTATTATCGTTTTATTTCTTTTTCTGTTGTCTTTTTATTTCTTTTTCTAAATCGATGCAAATGTTCTAAGAAATGATGAATATGCAACTATGTGATAATATTAAGAACTGATTGTATATGTAGAATGGAATGATATCTTAAGTTTTTTTGTTAATTTTTTTTAATTAATAAAAAAAGTTTAAAAAAAATATTGGAACCCAATAAGTATTTTTCCAAAGACAATATATAAATGGCCAATAAGCAAAGGAAAAGATGCTCAACATCATCAGTTGTCAGTGAAATGCAAACCAAAACCACAAGAGATTCTATTTCTACCCACTTGGATTGCTAGAATAAAAAAGATAAGTAATAAGGGTTAAGAGAATGTGGAGAAACTGGAACCCTCAAACGCTTCTGGTGGGAATGTGAAATGGTGCAGCTGCTTTGGAAAAGTCTTCTGGCAGTTCCTCAAATGATTAATCATAGAATTACCAAACGACCCTGCAATTCCACTCCAAGACATATATCCCCCCAAATTAAAATGTGTCCTTATAAAAACTTGTTTATGAATCTTTATATCAACATTATTCATAATAGCCCAAAAGTGGAAATGACCCAAATGTCCACCAACTGATATTTAAGTAAAATGTGGTATATCCATACAATGGAATATTATTCAGCAATGAAAAAGAAAGGAATCACTGATACATGCTACAACATGAATAAACCTGAAACATTATACTAAATGAAAGAAGCCAGTCACAAAAGACTATATATTATGTGATTCTATTTATATGAAATGTCCATAATAGACAAAGAAGTGGTTGCCTTGGAGAAGGGGTACAGAAATTGATTGCTAATGGCTACAGGATTTGTTTTGGAGATAAAAATTTTTAAATTTTAAATTTTTGGTGATGGCTACATAACTTTGTGCATATGTTAAAAATCACTGAACTGTATGGTATGTGAATTATATCTCAATGAAGTTGTTACAGAAAAAAATTCAACATAGTAAAAAGATTACACTGCAGGATTCACCAACCAGCTTAAGGTAAGGGTCCAGTAACAGTATCACAGTTCCAATACTGTGAGGTAAGGATGATACACTCAAAAGAGTATCAGATGTCTCCAAATGTGGTTGCTATGGGGACAGCAAAGACACATGCAGGCAAGTTGGAATAAAACTAATTTGTGAAACATGGGAAAAAGCATAATTTTTAAGGAATACATTATTTTAGATAATATTTAAAGACAGTCAATCCTCATTATTCCCAGATTCTATATTTGCAAATTTGCCTACTTCCTAAAGTTTATTTGTAACCCCAAATTCTATACTTGTGGCTCCTTCATAGCCATTTGTACTCTTGTGCAAAGTGGGAAAAAATTTGAGACACCCTATGCAGCAAGTTCCCAGATGAGGTAGAACAAAGTGACACTGTCTTCTTGTTTCAGCTCTTGTACTTTTCACGGTATATTTAGTGCTGCGTTTTTTACATTTTTGTGCTTTTGTGTGTGTGTGATCTCACCATTGAAGATGGCTCCCAAGCATAGTGGTGAAATGCTGTGTAGTGTTAAGTGAAAGCAGGCAGAGATGGGCCTTATGAAGAATATACACAAACCAACCATATATAGGAAATAGTGTCTTTAAATAGAAAAACTTAAAACACAGCTATGTAAAGATTGGCTGATAAAAGTGTTGTGACAAGAGGTTCTTAGGAACCTAATCCTGCAGTTTCCATAAGGGCTAATTCAGTATTATCTAACATGAAACCTAACCACCACGAATAACAAGAATTGACCATATGTATGTGCAGTTAAAAATAATAAATATTATGAGAAATCTGACTTTGATCTATATCCCTTTTATTACTCAAGTTATAAAAATTTTTTTTTAATTTTCTCCTTAGGAAACTGGGGATGGCCTTATTTTGGGCATAAATGGTACTTTACCTATGCTCAGTGCCTTTATCTTCATCTGTAGATACAGAACAGTGTCATAGAGCTGCCATGACATAGAAACAAGATTAAATATTTAGCCTACTCCCTGGTTCACCTGCTAAGTATACCCCAAATATGAGCTGTCCTCCTCAGTCTGTTTCTCAGTTCTTCCAAGGAATCCAATAGGAGACAGGTCAGAGAGTAGACTTGACTGTATAAGGTGGGTCCCAGGGAGGAGGGCCTATTAAGCTTGTTCTTGTGGAAGAAGGATAAGGAAAAGACACTTCAATGCCAGGCAGAGGAAGGAAGTGCCATAGGACATGCTGCTTAGCCCTTAAAATTTGTGATTTTTTTTTTAATGATTACAAGTGTGATAAAATGGCCACCATTATTAATTTGAGGTCTCTTCAATCCTCCAGATTTTCTTCCATGCACTTTCCATGCTTTACACAAACAGGACTGGCCTGTAGATGTTGTTTTACCATTTTCCCAGTAAACTGTATGTCTTGGACATCCTTCCACATCCCAAATATGATTCTTTTTAAAGTTTGCATAATATTCACACATAAACATAATGTATTTACCATGTTCCCTATTGACAGTGACTTGTGCTATTCGTCTTGCACAATTGCAAAAGTGTTTCTAAAAGAACAGTTTCTAGAAGTGGAATTGCTGGGACAAAACATGTATGTATTAAAAAAGGCCGTACCCATATTCACTTTAACCTGTAATATATGTAAAGCCATTGAAGATTCTGAAGCAGGATGGTGATGTTTTATGTTAGGAAAATTAACCAGACACAAAGAAAAGAAAAAACCTGGTTTCATGAAGGTCCAGCAGGTCACTGCTGTAGTGACCTGGTGTAGGGACAGTGGCAGCAGGAACCAGCACGTATTGGAAGGCTTCTCTGCCTGATTACTTTATATAAGGAGAAAACGAAGAGATATAATTCCTGCCCATATTAGAAGAATCTAACTTTACATTAGGTGAAAAAGGGAGTTGTGAGATATGACAATTTTTTTTTAACTTTTTAAGAAAAACTGTGAGTGCTCTAGAAAGCTAACAAGCTTCTTTGTTGGTTTCATGCCATAGAAATGTTTCCGGTAACTTAACTGACTCATTAATTTATAATATAGGTTATTTGAAGATGTCAAAAACAAAGATGGAAGGGGAGAAGGGAACACTGTCCTCACTGGGAAGGAAGATGATCACGGGGGTGGGGATGTGTGCTCTTTGACAGTTGGCCTTCTAGTCCCAGAGCCAAGACACCGGGGCTACTGTTTCCAGATGCCTTTCCCATCTGCAATGACCTCTTTAACGTCAACTCCCCCACTAAGTGGCACATCTGGCAGGATGCAGGGCTTCCTGCATTCTTCTCTGAGTTCAGCCCACTGGGGGTACTTGCCCACACATGGAATTAAAGAAGGAAAAGGAGGAGGGCAGAGAAATAGGACTTGGTAGATGTCTAGATACAGGGCACTGTTCTTAACCTTTGAAGGGGAGTGACACTGACCCCCTGGAGAATGTGAGACAGCTGTGGACCTTTCCAGAAAAATATACATCCCAAAGGAACTCTGCATACAATGGGGGGGGGGGCACAATCGTGGACCCTATCTTCAAAACCAAGTACAGGGAATCAAATTAAAGGAATGAGTCAGATACTGGGCCTTCTCAAGTCACAACAAAAGTGTTTTGTTTGTAAAGTCATGAATAGCTTAGAAGAAGAGAGACTGAGTTGAGCTGAAGACAACAGGATGGTCAAGCACTCAAGAAGAAATGTTCAGCAGACAGCAGGGAGCAGTGGGACTGGAACTTGAGAGAACAGAAACTGAAAACAGATTTGGGAATTACCTACAAAGAAAAGACAAAAGACACCCCAAGAATAATGTCAAAGAATTCACAATTTGGAGCTCATGTCTGAATAAGCCTTGACAGTTCCTTTTCCACATTATCACTTAAAAGACAAACAACACAGGATAGATCCCTTCAAATTTGGCCACTGAAATAAAAAGGTCTCAAGCACAGGGAGTAATTAGCAAAAGAAAAGATATGGGAAACTACAGGACAAACAATTGCTCCAACAAATAAATTACAAGAAAATGGAGTAAGCGAGCACATATAAATTGAAAAAGATAAAAGAGTTACTTTAATCAAATGCAATGTGCACCACCTTATTTGGATCTTGATTTGAACAAACCAACTGTTAAAAAAAAATTATGATTAGACAACCAGGGACATTTGAAAATGTTTGAAGAAATTAAGGAATTATCATTGTTTTGTAGATAGAATAATGGTAATGCAGATATTGTCGTTAGCCTAGCTCCTTGTCTTTAAAGACATACACTGAAATATTTAGGATAAAATCACATTTCTGGAATATGCTTCAAAAAATAATACAACATCTTTGGTTTTGATTTTATTGTAAAGGGGGACTGGCCAGGAGTTAGTAACTGTTGATGCTGGTGATAGAGACAGACGCAAACCAACTGTGTATCATCTTGGAAGACTATCTTTTCCTTCAAACCCTGAGGTGGAAACTAAATTTCAGTTTGGGGGAAAAGTACTTTTCCTTGTCACAAATATACTATAAAATACTACTACTACTTGTTATTTTGATTACATGTGCATATAAGCAAAATATAATTTTTAAAAACAAAATCATTCTATAAAATATAATTACATAAGTCACCATCTGCTTACTTCCTACTACACAAAAATGAGTTTGATTCGTTTCCTAAGATAAAATAACTTCACTCAAAGGGAAAAATTATTCCCCAGTGTATCCTCTTTATGAGCCAAACAATGGAAAATTTTCACCTCAGCAAGCTGGCCTCAGGGAGGCTCAGGCTCATCCAGGTTGCCTGGATACCAGTGACATCTCCGGTGCATACAGAAGGCTCTAGCACCCCTTCTGCGAGAGACTGGCTGAGGTGCATCAGTCAGCGGTTGCTCCTTCCTCACATATTCCACTGCTCAGACAGACACTGGGCTGGTATGTACAGTGTACCTGTCTGTCACCTATAAAGCCCCAAAGCACAAAAGAAGTCTATTACATCTGCTAAACTGGTTTCTACAATTATTCTAGTCCTACTTCTCATTCAATTGATTTCTATGTATTCTACTCTAAGACCAAAACGGAGATAAACCAATCCGAAAGAGAGTTAACAGTTCAACTAGCTTTATCTCCAAAGAAAAAGTTACCAAGTGATCACCTGGCTTACGTCAAATATGATAAAATATTCAACTTTTTCAGTTTATAATTCTGACTGTCGCTAAAGTTAAAATATTAACAACCGAAAATTTTTCAAAAATACTTAACACTAAGTTACAGGATGCAATTATGCAGAAGCCCACAACAACTTGCGTAAATAAGCATCTCAGATGACCTAAAATATTAGCTAAAATTGTGCTAAAAATGCAAACGCAGCAAATATTTTAAATAATAAAACTCATCAAAATTACTGTAATCATAGATCATTTAAAAAAATCATAGAACTGGTGATGTGCAACATTTTTGTTACCGCTCTTCAAAAGCTTCTGCATTTTTTCTTAAAACTTTATTATTCCAAATTATTTCATTTTATTCGTGTTCTATGTATCAGTGTTTTTTCAGGCAGCGACCAGTTCTGTTTCCCCTGGTATTTAAGAGCACTAAATTTTACTGGTTTCTACATTTTATTTTCCCAACACTTTGTCTCAATTTTCTGCAAGGGCAGCTTTTTTAATATATGAGACCGAATAAAATCTTAAAACGAAATAAAATTAGGATGCAAAAGATAAAAGCAGCCTGTAATCAGCTGTGAAAGAAACTAAAGTTCCAACCACGGTTGAAAACAGAACTATAAGGAAAGGATGATCTGATCCATTTTCAGAAGTCCTTTCCACAATAAGGCTTAGTGTGCGGATTTCCCCACCAAACATCAGCTGACTGGTCCAACTGGCGTTCAACATCCAAAATGGCTGCACACCTGCCGACTACCAGGTAACAGTGCCTGAGGCGCTGGGCCAACTCCACCACCTAAAGACCCACGGAGATGTCCCTCTCGATAACCC
Organism: Myrmecophaga tridactyla; assembly: GCA_004026745.1. Classification (NCBI taxonomy): domain Eukaryota; kingdom Metazoa; phylum Chordata; class Mammalia; order Pilosa; family Myrmecophagidae; genus Myrmecophaga; species Myrmecophaga tridactyla. Next base: position 4,903 of record PVIY010061163.1, on the reverse strand, counting down.
GGAGATCGTGCCTGCCGATGACCTGGGAAGGCTCCCCAATGATCTAGGAGATCCTGCCCTCGAAAACCCGGAGAGACCTCTTCAATGACTGGAGAAGACCCAGACCCCCAAACCCGAAAGACCACTCCCAATGACCCAGAAAGCATCTGTCCCTCAAAACCAGGGAAGATCACTTCTCCCTATTGACCTGAAGAAATACTGCCCCTCCCAAATGACCCGGAGAAATACGATCCCACAAAGACCCGCGGAAACCCTCTTTCCCAAATGACCTGGGGAGAGTCCGTATTGCCTAGAGACCCCGCCCCACCAACGGCCCGGAAAGACCTTCCCCCAAAGCCTCCGAGGCGGCAAGGCCAGTCAGCCCAGCGAGGCGGGCGTTACCTGCGGCCCCGGCCCGGTCCAGCGGCGCTTCCGTCCTATTGTTTCTCTCTCACCAAGATGGCGGCGGCTGCGCCGAGTCCCGCCCCCCGCGCCTCGCTCCCAGCGCCCCTCTCTATTGGTTCGCACCGGGAGCCGCGCTCGCGGACTGGTCGGCCCGAAAGGCGCTGTTGCTAGGGCGCCGAGATTCGCCGTGGTGGCTTCCGGAAAGGGCGGGGTAAGGAGGCGGGGAAAAGGGGCGGGGAGGAGCCACCCCTCCAGCCCCACCCTAAAGTGCCCCGGGACAGGTGAGCGGGACCCGGAGGTTAGGTGTATATTACCAAATTCCAAATTCCAAATGTACTGCGGGATTCCTGGTGGACAAATGGTCCAACCAACCAACTTTCTCGGTTTACCTGGGAATAAGGGGTTTCATGGATGCGGAAATTTTAGTGCTAATATCAAGACAGTCCTGGGCAAACCATTGATCACCCTAGCACATGGATGAACAGAGGCCTGGATGTGGATGGGAGGGAAGATGGACAGAAGTGACTGTAGAGGGGTGGAGAAAGGAGTGTTTATACAGACAAGAGAACAGATGACTGAATGGAAACGGATGGATAGAGTAACCATAGATGAGTGGACAAAGGAGTGGCTGTAGACTCCTCAGTGAATGAGTGGATGGCCCAGTGTCCCACTGGGGTCCCACCAAGCTCCAAACCATGTGACTTGATGAAGAGCCCATGTTCATTTGACATGGGCTCTGTGTTTGTCAGAAAGGCTCCCACCTGAGGGAATGTCAGTGTGACCAGGAAAAGCAAAGGAGAGATGCCACAGAGAGTAAGGAGAGACTCCTACCTGATTTCCACTTTCTCTGCAAAGGAAGCCAACGTTTTAGCCCTGTGTTGGAGGTTTGCTTAGGTGTAGAATCACTCATGCACTCATGCATTCAACAAATATTTATTGAACACTTACACTCTGCTGGAAATACAGCAGCGAAAAAAAACAGAAAGAAAGAAAAAAAAAAACCCTGCCCTTATGGGGATTATGTTGGCAGGTGGAAGCTGATCTCTCCTTTTCTGGAAGCACCTTCTTTTTGTGGTTTCCAGGGCTCCATGGTCCCCTGGTTTCCTGAGATCTCACTCTCTGTCTTTTTCCTCTCTGTCAACATTCATCTCATGCAGACAGTGGCTTCAAATGCTGCCTACAGGCCCATCACTCCCAAAGGTGTTTTGTCCCATTCAGACTCTTCTGGAATGCTAGGCTCAACATCCAGTCATCCTAAGCATCTCCGCTTTGGTATCCAGTCAGTGTTTCAAACTAAACTTGTGCCATCTCAGCTCTGGCTCATCCCCTAAAGCTACTCCAGCCCCCTACCTCCTCCACCCCACTTTGAATGATGGCAATTCGGTCCTTCCTGTTGCTTAGGCCAAACGCTTCAAAGTACCCCTTAACTTCTTTCTTTCACACCCACATCCATTGCTCCCGGAAATCCTATCATTGGTGTCATCAGAGATAACTTCTTACCATGAGATCACTTCTTACTACGCCCACAACTTCCACCCACCCAGGTCAAGCCACCAGCATCTTTCCCTAGGGCTCATGCTGCTGCCCTTGCATTTTCAATTTATTCTTCACACATTAACCTGTGAATACATAAGTCGATACTATCACTCCCTACACAGAACCCTGTGGTTTTCCCTCTCCAGGGAAAAGCAAGAGCTGGCATCATCCTGTTATTTCCCATTACCTCTCTACATCTTCTCTGCTTGCGGTTCATTTCTCTATAGCCCTATTGCTAGGCATCCTGGAAGTTTCATGTCAAATAGTATATGGGTATACCACAAATAGTTGATCCATTCCACCTTTGATGGTTATCTAGGTTGATTTCAGATTTTGGCTACCATAAATATAGCTGTTATGGATGTACTTTTACATGCCTCTCGGTGGACACAAACACTCATTTCTGTTGGGGATAGCCCAGCTGTGGAATTACTGATCCATGCTCTTTGGACTTTCTTGCCACCATCCTTAGCATGTTAGCTTTATTCTCATGCTTGTGGCCTAGCATTGCAAGATGGCTGCAGCCTCTCCAGACATCACATCGGTATTCAAAGCAAGAGGAAGTGGAAGCTCAGCACCAGCCACATTTACCTTTTTTTTTTGGTATCAGATAAACAAAAGCCTCTGCAGAACCCTCAGTAGATTTTACCTTATGTCTCCTTGACCAAAACTGGATCACCTGTGGCTCTCCCTAGGTACAAGGAGGCTGAGAAATTAGGAAAAGGGCACTTACTACAGTGTACAAAATCAGTGTTTGTTAGCAAAGAAAAATATAAGGAGGCAATGAACAGAGCCTCACAACACGAAAAGAAGTTCAAACTCCTCAGAAGACAAAGAAACCCCCAGCTTCCTCACCACATTGTGACTAGTTTCCAAGGATGACTGTTCCAAGACAGAACAAGCCAGGTTGCAGATGTATCACCTTTTCTAGCCTGTATTCAGAAGTCACACAGTGTCATTTCTGTTGCATTCTATTCTTTAAAAGTAAGTTACTAAGTCTAGCCCATATTCAAAGAGAGGAATTAGATTCCACCTTTTTTGAGGAGGAGTATCAAAACATTTATTTGTGTACAGGTTTTATGCCACCATCAAAAAGAATGAGTTAACATAATACCAGTTGGCCTGGAGGGCCTGCCTTGAAGTTGTGTTGAGTGAGAAAAGCAAGATGAAGAAAAATAAGTGCAAAATTATCTAAATCCACGCCATTCTGTGTGAATCTGTATATGTACTTATGTGATTAATACAAGCATGGAGAAAAATAGGGAATATTTTGCTTCTAAGCATGAATTATAAAAGAGTGAAGGTCATAGAGGAGAGAGGCAGAGGTAAACAAAAGAGGAAAAGAAAAAAGACCACTTAAAAATACCATGATGGTTTGCCCCTTGTGTATTTATTTTAATTATGGGTGTATATTAAGTGTATGAAGAATTTTTAGAGAGGCGTGCTTAGGTGATAAAACAATAAAGAAAGTCAAGGAAGTGATGTTCAGGATAGCAAAGGGTGGGGTGACTGGTGGGCCATAAGGAGGTTTGAGGTGCTCTGGAAACATTCTTCATATGAATGGGTTTTTCTGGATTTTTGGGCTATGATAAATTGTTGAGTTGACATATTTGTTTTGTGCGCTTTTTTGTATTTATGTTATATCCCACACTTTAAGAATAATTAAATTAAAAACAAACAAACAATAAGGTACATTTTGTAGACAGTCCCAGTGGTTGGGGTGAAGGGATGGGGACTCAGCCCAGACCACCTGGCCTTTACAGGTCTGGGATGAGCTTACAATAAGAAGCTAGCTACCTGAGGATTTTTGATAGGGTTTGACTTGGTAATAGGTAAGATTTGTCACCTGCCTGGGCATTCTTGCTCAGTTCTCTGGCTGTTGATGGGAAGGGCAGAGGATTAAGGTTGGGGGAAGGGGAGAGCAGCAGATGGACCGCAAAGAAGAGCTGATGGGACTTGCTGGTGGACTGGATAGGGTTTGTGGGGGTGGCGGCGGGGGAGCTGGAGATACTCCTAAGGCAGGAAAGATTATGTAGTTGGGAGGATACTGACTGGAAACAAGAATACTCGCTACAGCTTCTGGGCAGCCTAGTGGAAATGTCAGCTTAAGGGACAGTGCTCCATCCAGTTGGAGATACAAATCCTGAGTGGGCAGCATAGGGATGGCACCACAACCACAACCACACTATTCTGGGAAAGTTCCCCAGGGAGGGAGAATATTTAACAGTAGCCTCAGCAACAGGAGTGAGAATGACCACTACAGGGAGGAACAGGAGAGCTAAATGCCTCCTGAGTAGAAAGTCCTGGGAGGAGGAGGGAGTCAACCATGGTGAATTCTGAGACTAGAGAGAGCTAACACATGTGCGGGTTCTTTCCATGGAAGGTACTAGGGACTGGAGAGCCAGATTGCTCTAGAATGAGAAGAGCAGAAGAGGCATAACATCCCCAGGCAAATCAGAGCTTTCCCCATGAAGGGAGCAGAACAATGATGTGACAGAAGCTAGAGGGAGAACAGGAGGTCATTAAGGCAGCCTGGGAGTTCCTACCCATTGCTTCTTTTTTCTCTTTTAAGTACAAGCTGAGGACTTTGCTGAGGAGGGTGTGGGTGCTAGACAGAGCCGAGGACAAGACGAGGATAGGGCCGAAGGCTAGGCGGGAAGCACTGTCAGGGGCTTAGAGGTCACCAAAGGTGAAGAGAGGGAGTCCAACGAGAAGGTGGTCAAGGGGGAGCTTCGGAGCTGGAAATGTTAGATGGAAGCCAGGGACGTGGGGAGAGGGGGTGGCTGGTGCTTCTGACCCCTCAATCTGCCCCTCCACCTAGGCCGGCTCAGGATTGAGAGGAGCAGCCTTGCTCCTTTCCTCGAGAGTCTGGGTCTTGGGAGGGGAGTTGTTCTGGAATCAGATTTCGGTCCAAATCTTCTTCCCCCCTTGTTTCTTAAATTCAACTAGTTGGCTCCCTGGGGGGTTCTTTTTTTTTTTTTTT
>PVIY010061162.1:0-11341 GCA_004026745.1 Myrmecophaga tridactyla | reverse complement strand
TGTAATGTAATTATGTTAAAATACTGAATGAAGCTGCATGTGAGAATGATAGAGGGAGGAGGGCTGGGGACATAAATGAAATCAGAAAGAAAGATAGATGTTAAAGATCGAGATGGTATAATCCAGAATGCCTGGAGTGTATAATAATAGTGAAATGCACAATGTACAAATCTTAAAAATGCTTTTGCATGAGGAAGAAAAAAAAATTAGCAAAACAACTAATTGAAATTCTTCCCCTAACATTGGTAAAATTGTGGTCAAAATGATTCATTCGTTCATTGCTAAAGATGATGTAAATTTGTGCAACCCTTCTGCAAAGCATTATGATTTCAAGATTCATAAGGATAAACAAGAGATCTCATTTCTGGGTAAGTCTGATATCAAGGATAAAATTCAACCAAAAAATACCTTCATGTTTAAAAATGCCTACTGCAAAGTTATCATCAGCAAGCAACCAAATGCCCAGAATTGGGTAAATGGCTTATGAAATTAAAAAAAAAAAAGTGATCAAATACACAGGCATAAAATATACAATATGCTAAAAAAATATATAAAATGGTATGTCCATCAATTAAAATATATCAAAATACATAAGAACAGGAATGGAAACATGCAATAAAGGTAAAAGTAGTAGTTAAGGTATTTGAATTTTTAAAAATTACCTAATGTAGTTATTTTTTATTATTATTAAAAAAGACAAACCCTTTTAAAAAAAAAAAAAAGAATATGACCAAGGTTTTGGTATTAGGGTATTTTCATCCAAGGAGAAAAAAATCTGCAAAGTATTTTTAATAAATCAATGTAACTGCAAAGCTTTTTCAATTGGACTTATTTGCATTTGCTGTATTTACTGTCCTCTGTAGTTTACTAATTTGTCACAGTGAAATTTCTGTATGCTTTTCTAAAAAGCCAAGCTCATATAACGTATGTCCAATCAATACATAGGAATTTAAAAGATAATCATTTTTTAGTACAATTCAAGGCCATTAAAAAGATATTTTAAAAGCTCTATGTGCCTAGCACTGTGGTGTGCTGGGACATATTAATAAAACCAATACTATCTCAAAAAAAAGATAAATATTGAATCTAAATTCCCCCATGGCAACTGAGAGGCCACTAACAAATCACCGAGAGTGTGGAAGAGGCAACTGATAAAAATCCTGAATTGAGATTTGTTAACAAGAATCTAGGACAGAAACAAGCTTTATAAACAATATTCACTACTATCCTTTATGTTTAGTATAGTTCTAGGTATCTATTTTTTTAATTCTAATATACTAGAGCAATTTTGGCATTTTATTATTTCTGTAAAAATTGGGTTTTTATTTTAGATATCATGGGTGCTTCCAAATTACTTGTGTATAACCTCTAGCCTACGATATTCACTGTTCTCAAAAGAATGGAGTATGTAGTAAATACACTCACTTACCATGACCTCCTTCTGCTATAAAATTTACAGAAAAGGGTCCTTAATTAGCAGCTGTTCATTTCTACTTGTATCATCAATTGCCCTCAACAGTTTTCTTAATAGATGGATAAATAAAGCATGAAGAAAATTCATTCAAATATTGACGATATGTGGTGAAAAAGTGGGTGTTTATATTTTACCTGAGGAGTTAACAAGTAATCCATACTTGATTTAACAGTGATAAATTTTAGAATAAACAAGTGGAGTGACCACAAAAGTGTCCATTTGTAGTGAATAGCAAAGACATCACACAAAGATAGCACCAAAGCTACCATTTATTCAGCACTTTGTATTTCCCAGATACGTTACTGAACATTCTATAAAACATAGATCATTGGATTTAAACCCTAAAATTCTAAAAAGCAGGTATCAAAATACTTAAAATTTCATTTTGATATCACAGATAAATTTTTACTGAGACTTACTATGTCTAATACTAGAAAAACTATTAACTGTGCTAACATTCCTATTGCTAATAATATTGTCAATGTCAATGAAATCACCTCTTTTTAAATACATTAAAATATGTTGATTATTTTTCAAGGTGTTAAAAAATACTTCACCATGTTCTTTTATATCCCCAAATGATGTGTAAAAAAATTATCGGCAAAGAGATTAAAATCATATATAATAAATAGGTCTAGAATTCAAATTATTCCTGTTGTCCCCAATCTCATTCAGAATTCCTGTTCTTCTTGTTTCTCCCAATCTTATTTTAGTGACAAGAATACAAAAGACTTCTAATACAGTGGTGCTGTATAAATTTGTTTTTACCCAGATTCTAATGAAAGTATGAATGTGGGTCAAATTATATTCCTAAAAATATTGCCAATAAATACAATAAAAATCTGATATCATTAGCTAATGATATGCATATCAGCCACACCCCATCACTATCATCAAGTATTTTCCTTCTATAATATTTGTTATCAAATGTTGATAACAGATAAGTGGTCAACAAACTATGGTATATGTGAAAATAAGCTACATATCATGCCACTTCAAGCCTCAACCTACTCTTGTGACCAGTTAGTTCCCAAAAAATATTTTTTTCTTATGACTCCTAATTCACCCTCATTCTTGGCATAAACTTCAAACTTACCAGTCTTAAGCTTCAAGGAGCCACCCATGGCACCAGCATTTTTTGTGTATGTGTCTGTGTGTGTGTAGTGACCTCACCATTCTTGCCTTCCTGGCATACCAGTCTTTTAGCAATTTGATGCCACAAACTTTTTGAGGGTTCTACACCCAAATCCTGCAACAGAACTCATTCATCATTCATATTATGAAAACATGCTCATAGAAAAGAAACTTGTTGGAACTCTTTTGTGCTAGATTATTGAGCTCCTTTGGTATATTTGAGATAATTTAATTTATAAAAATGTGATTTATAATAAAATGTTCAGGAATATTCCACTTGGGTGAAGCAGTCTAAATAAAGACAAGTATACATCTAACAGCATAAGCCTGCTCTGTCAGGCATAGTTCTTTACACAGACTTTGATCAATCTTTGAGCTCTAAGAATTCTATCACATAAACAAGTTATTGGTATAAAAACTGGGTTAGAGACATATATGCCTGTGAGCACCATTATCTTAATGACCTCATTTGTATATATTTCCTTAAATGACAAATGTAATTTTCACAATAGTTTAGCAACAGACTAATTGCTAAAATAATCATAGGATTATTTCCAAATAACTAGAACTAACCCAGTACTCAGAAAAGGTAAACATCTAGTGAATTTGATATATTTTACTCCATACACCCCTGATATTCAAAGTGCTTCATCTAATATTTCTAGAAAATAATATTTTTTCACATAAATTCATTTAACTAACAATTGTTGAGCACCTACTGTGTGTCAGACTATGTATCAGGCCTTAGGTACTCAGGAGGGAGTGAAAAACATGATTCTTGAATATAGTGCTGTATTTTAAATTATTCTTCTCTTTATATTTCCATATTGTGCACAACAGTACAAGTCTCTGCTCAGTACAAAGTACACAGTAAGTGTGAAATATATACTCACTTGACTGATATACCAAAATACTAAAATTCATCTAACAAAAATAATTTTAGGTTTATTCTACTCCCGCTTCATTTTCATACTTTGGGGTTGCCAGACAGTAATAAGCACCAATGTAACAAAAATTTCCATATTCCTGATAGAGATACAAAGCAGAAAGGAAGGTGATGGGAAGTATGCTTTTATGCTATAGTGAAAATAGAATACATTTTTCTATCAACTGACAAGATCTAAGAATAATAAACAATATGTGTTAAAGGAGTAAATAAATTCAGTATGTTGGCTTTCAAAGTCAGGTTTAAACTGCCAAATTATCCTATAGTAAATATTAACTGACCTCTATAATAATATTTCCAAATTTCCATTTATTTTTTGTTTATATTACCTAAGCCAGAATGAACTTTCTTCGTACTTATTCTGCTTGTGGGTTTCCACTCCAAAATTGTAACAGAGAATATGAAGACATCCTGCCTGCAATATTAAAAAAAAATAGTTAGATTCACGATTTCCTTAAAGTAAAAAAAAAACCTATAGCAGTTCAGAGTCTTTAAGACATACTTGAAGTGTTCTGCACATCAAAATAACTGACCCTTCCTTATTAAAACCTCCCCATTTATATAAAGAAAAGCCAGAAACATTGGGTTGAAACACTAGTTGTGTATGGAAAAGTAACACAGTGTATTAATAATAGAATTAAAACGGTCCTTTGCAACAGGAAAAGAGAAACTTAATCACTGCCCAGCAAAAGGGCAGTTCAGTGTTAGAATTCTCACCTGCCATGAGGGAGACCCAGATTCATTTTCCGGCCCATGCACTTATAAAAAAAAAAATTCAACAAATGCTGCTGCAATAATGGGATAATCACATGGCAAAAGAATGAAATGTGACCCCCACCATACAGCATACAAAAAAATAAGGGTGGGGGGCAGGCTAAAACACTGCTGTAGGTGCCAGATCTAGTAAGATATATTAGAGCAGGGAGTATGTTCAAGGAAAAGAATCACCATTGAAAGGGGAAAATGAATGCTTTTTTCAAGATTAAGACAACTTTTGAAAATTCTGAATTTCTGAATTTGCCCCAAATCACTAGTCTTAAGACTTATTTAGAAGTAATTAGTTTAATGGGCCCTTTTGAATAACAACAAAAATTTTCTTCACATAAATTACCATTGAGATGAAAGTAGGAACAAGTATGTGAATGATTCATAAGAAAATACTCTTTTTATGCATTAATCAGCATCTCAGTTCTTGTATCAACACTATTTTCTTATGTTGAAATCCTGGGCAATGCATAAGAAAAAACTGAATTCTCATAATTTATCTAAATATCCCCTCAGTATTTATCGAAACTACCTGTCAAGAGTCTGAATAGTCCCATGAGTTCAAGCCTGTTAGAAAGGACTCCTTTATAGAAGTTTTAAGTAAGACTGTACAAGCAGATTCTCAATTAGTAATCCAAGATTTGAAGACAGTTATTCATAAGTAATGTGTAAAGAAGACCTATCTTGCTTTAAAAAAAAAAGTTCCCCTTTGAATTAGAATACATTCAGAGAGTAGAAGTTCAATATGCATGACTGAGCACATAAGGCCTACTGTACATTTGAATTATAATAAAGAATGGTCTTGGTAATGTGAGTCTGGCAAGACTCCAGAAGTATTTAAATGCATTACTGACACTCTCTTCAGTAGAAGCCCTTTAATTCATTGCATGTTCCAGATCCCATAGGTTCACACAGGGCGATGGCAATTATGTAACTATACTGGTTTAATGCAGGTCACACCCACTTCTGCTCACAAATGCACCACTGAACTTGTTTCACAGAGGAAAATGGAAAATAAAATTTTTGATGAACATTTATATGTATTGAGCCTTTAATTTCCTCAGTACTTCTCTAAACTCGCACAATGCATTCAAGTGTATTTAATTAATTAAATGCTACTGCCTAGGACAGGAGAGAATAGAAAATAGTAACAAACTTACCACAACAAAATTGCTAAACTAAAAGATCCTTCAGGAGCCCTGCAGCACCACTGTGTAAAACAGTTTGGCGATTTCTCAGAAAACTAATGTTGCCCTATGGCCCAGCAATACCAATACTTGGTATATAACAAGAAGAGCTGAAAGCAGTGACACCAACAGACATTTACACACCAATATTCATAGCTGCACTATTCACAACTTTCAAAAGATGAAAACAATCCAAGTGTCCATCAACAGACAAGTGGATAAACAAAATGAGGGGTACATATATATATACACACGATGGAATATAATGCAACAGTAAGACAAAATGATGTCCTGAAACATGACAATCCAAAACGTGCATAAACCTTGAGGACATAATGCTGACTGAAGTAACTCAGACACAAAAGGACAGATACTGTATGATTTTGCTATTATGACTCTGGTAAAGGTAATCTCACAAGTTACATCGTAGAATATAGCAGACCTAGAGGTACACAGAAGCTAGAGCTAGGGGAAAGGTTACCCAATGAGGCTGAACTTCAATACAAGGGAAAGGATAGGAGTGACAGTAACTCATTACTGACATTCTAAGTAACACTGCCTTATCAAAGGAGAATATTATTGAAAGGGGAGGTACAGTACCATGTTTCCCACTGATTAAATCTACAGTTATAAATAAGTTCTCGCAGGAACTATTTCAAAGGTTTCATATGGACAAAGAGTCAATAGTAGAGGGGTATAGGGATAAAATTAAAAATGCATGCTATGGTATTTGCAAAGCCCCCTTCAGGGAATGGTGAGAATGGGGAGAAATTCAACTTCCCCAAGTTGAATTCTTGATATTCTCACAAGCAGTGTGGCCAACCAAAGCTATAGGCTGAGCCCCCAGTCTTGGGGTTTGTTCATATGAAACTTAACCCCACAAAGGATAGGTCAAGTGTACTTAAAATTTAGGCCTAAGAGTCACCCCCAAGAGAGCCTCTTTTGTTGCTCAGATGTGGCCTCTCTCTCCAGCCAACACAACAAGCAAACTCACTGCCCTCCCTTTGGCTACGTGGGACATGACTCCCAGGGGTGTGGACCTTCCTGGCAATGTGGGACAGAGATCCTAGAGTGAGCTGAGACTCAGCATCAAGGGATTGAGAAAAACCCTAGAATGAGCTGAGAATTAACATCAAGGGATTGAGAAAACCTTCTCTACCAAAAAAAGCGGGAAGAGTGAAATGAGACAAAGTGTCAATGGCTGAGAGATTCCAAACAAAGTTGAGAGGTTATCCTGGAGGTTATTCTTATGCATCAAGTAGATATCATCTTGTTATTCAAGATGTAATGGAGAGGCTGGAGGGAACTGCCTGAAAATGTAGAGCTGTGTTCCAGCAGCCATGTTTCTTGAGGATGATTGAATAATGATATAGCTTTCACAATGTGACTGTGTGATTGTGAAAACCTTGTGTCTGATGCTCCTTTTATCTACCTTGTCAACAAACGAGTAGAACATATGGAATAAAAATAAATAATAGGGGGAACAAATGTTAAAATAAATTTAGTTTGAAATGCTAGTGATCAATGAAAGTGAGGGGTAAGGGGTATAGTAGGTATAATCTTTTTTTTCTTTTCTGTGTTCGTTTTATTTCTTTTTCTATTGTCTTTTTATTCCTTTTTCTGAATTAAGGCAAATGTTCTAAGAAATGATGAATATGCAACTAAGTGATGATATTGTGAATTACTGATTATATATGTTGATGTTTTATTTGGTTTGTTAATTTTTTAATTAATAAATAAATTTTAAAAAATAATCCTTTCCCTGAAAAAAAAAATGCATGCTATGACCAACAGATAACAGGAAGACATCAATAGTATCACCAGATGCAAATACTTTGGGGTGAGGGACAAATGATAAGAGGTTGGTTTTTTTGTTTGTTTTTTTGTTTTTTTAATTTATCAGTATTTAAAAAATATCAATACAGGAGAGATGACATCACCACTTTCTTTTTGTTATGTTTTTTTAATTAATAAAACCAATCAACATACAATATGACATTCTTTTTTTATCACATAGTTGAATATTCATCATCATGATCATTTCTTAGAACATTTGCACCACTTCAGAAGAAGAAATAAAAAGAAAACAGAAAAAAATTCATACATACCATACCCCTTACCCCTACCTTTCATCGATCACTACCATTTCAATCTACTAAATTTGTTTTAACATTTGTTCCCCTATTATTTATTTATTTTTAATCAATATGTTTTACTCGTCTGTCCATAAGGTAGATAAAAGAAACATCAGACACAAGGTTTTCACAATGACACAGTCACATTGTGGAAGCTATATCATTACACAGTCATCTTCAAGAAACATGGCTACTGGAACACAGCTCTACATTTTCAGGCACTTTCCTCCAGCCTCTCCATTACACCTTAACTAAAAAGGTGATATCTATTTAATGTGTAAGAATAACCTCCACGATAACCTCTTGACTCTGTTTGGAATCTCTCAGCCATTGACACTTTATTTTGTCTCATTTCTCTCTTCCCCCTTTCAATCGAGAAGGTTTTCTCAATTCCTTGGTGCTGAGTCCCAACTCATTCTAAGATTTCTGTCCCACGTTGCCAGGAAGGTCCACAACCCTGGGAGTCATGTCCCATGTAGAGAGGGGAGGGCAGTGAGTTTTCTTGTTGTGTTGGCTGAGAGAGAGAGAGGCCACATCTGAGCACAAAAGAGGTTCTCTTGGGGGTGACTCTTAGGCCTAATTTTAAGTAGGCTTAGCCTATCCGTTGTGGGGTTAAGTTTCATATGAACAGACCCCAAGGTTGAGGGCTCAGCCTATTGCTTTGTTTGTCCCCACTGCTTATGAGAATATCAAGACTTCTCCACTTGGGGAAGCTGAATTTTCCTCCTTTCTCACCATTCCCCCAAAGGGACTTCGCAAATAATTTTTTATTCATTGTTCAAATTTTTCTGGGATTTATTGAGGCATCACTCTGGGCAAACCGACAAAATCTCATGTTCTACTCAATGTTCCATGTACTTACGGTGTTCAATTAAGCTGTCCACTTAAGTTATATTGGGAAAAGCACTAGGCGAAATACAAATTTTGTACCAAATAAACATTTTTTGCTTTAGTCTCACACATAAGTTAAAGTTTTAAAATATTAATTACCGTCTATTTTCAACACCCTGCATTATTGACATTTCTTTGTTCTTCCTTGTGCAAAACATTTTTAAATTTGTACATTTAAGTTACTATCATTATACACTCTAAGCATTCCTAGATTATACCTTCTCAGTCTTTATCATCTATCTTTCCTTCTGATTTCATTTGTGCCCCCAGGCCTCCTCCCTCTATCATTCTCACATTCAGCTTCATTCAGTGTTCTAACATTATTGTATTACAGTTAGGTAGTATTGTGCTATCCATTTCTGAATTTGCACAATCAGTCCCATTGCACACTCTGTATCCCTTCAGTTCCAATTACCCAATATCTACCTTATTTCTATCTGCTGATGACCTCTGTTCTTAACTGAAATTATCCAAGTTCATTCATTAATGTTAGTTCATATCAGTGAGACCATACAGAATTTGTCCTTTTGTTTCCGGCTAAGCTCACTCAGCATAATGTCCTTAAGGTCCGTCTGTTGTTACATACTTCATAACTTTATTCTTACAGCTGCATAATATTCCATCATATGTATATACCACAGCTTGTTTAGCCACTCATCTGTTGATGGACATTTGGGCTGTTTCCGTCTCTTGGCAATTGTAAGTAATGCTACTATAAACACTGGTGTGCAAATTTTTGCCAGATCACATGGCAATTCTATACTTAGCTTCTTGAGGAACTGCCAAACTACCTTCCACAGCGGTTGTACCATTTGATATTCCCACCAACAGTGTATAAGTGTACCTCTTTCTCCACATCCTCTCCAGCACTTGTCGTTTTCTGTTTGACTGATAATGGCCATTCTGGTGGGTGTGAGATATCATCTCATTGTGGTTTTAATTTGCATTTCCTCTAATAGCCAGGGAAGTTGAGTTTTTTTCATATGCCTTTTGGCCACTTATATTTCCTAAGAGGTAGTTTTGATTTGATATTTGAAAAACTGAAGTTTGTCAGTTCTTTGTCTCTATGGAGCAGTGAAAACTGTCTAAAAATGAGACTGCTGCTGAGTGTACAACCAACTGACAATACTATAGGACATGGTTTGTTTATTTTGGACATTATCCATGATGCCCAATAGACAGAGGAAGCTGAAGGGTACAAGGACTGAGAAGCAGAATGGCCAACTCTGATACATTTATATGATGGAATACGGTACAGCTACAAAAAGGAAGGACATTGAGAAGCATGCAACAAACTGGATAAATCTTGGGGACAATGTATTGTGCAAAATAAGCCAGAAACAAAAAAGCAATATGCTAGGGTCTCTTTTAGAAAATACTTAAAAAGAAAATTGGAGCCTAGATTGTAAGCTCTTATAACAGCCACACTTAGTCTGAAGTTGCAAGTGTATTTCTAGATTCTGAGACACTGAGCTATATGTGGATCAGCAGGTATTTCCCTAGAAGTTTGAGTAATTCTATGAAACCTAAGACCCGGAAATGGAGTGCTGCAATCCTGAAAGTTAACATAGTTATATATAATAATAGTTAAAGTCATTGAAAAAAGAGACCAGGCCTCAATTAGAGATAAAAATGAAGCCAATCTGGCTGGGACTAAGGTAAATCAGAATACAGGGTAAAAGATGATAGTGCATGTATGCTAGACCTTCACTTACATTATGAGACCAAAGGGAATGAGTTTATTATGTCTAGAACCTAAATTTTCTGTAACATACAATCTAAATCAACTTGTTTGGATAGTTCATGTAAACAACCCAAATTCCCATAGTCCAGAAAAAGAACAAGGCTTTATATACCTCAATGTAATACCCAGATACATCTCAGTAATAAAATAAGGCATCAGTGGCTAACAGAGATCAAATAGAGTTAAGAAGCTATACTGGAGGCCATTCTCACGCAAGCTTCAGTTAGATAGTGCTAGTTGCCATGGTTTGCTAAATCCCAATCAACAACACTTCTGTTAACTCTTGAGAATACCTATGGCTCGAACTGAGACTTCGTGAAAGTTTCATGCACTAAGTTTGCTTTCCTGGAACCTATAATTTCCAGAGGTTCCTAGGCCAGATAAATCCTGAAACCCAGAGGGACCAGCCTCCCCAAGATTATCAACCAGTTACATCTTCCTTTTCTTTAGTGTTGACACCCCTCCTCAACATGAAAAAAGTCAGAACAGGCTTTGCCTAAAGTTCCCTATAGATTGGGAGAAGGATCAAAGCAGAAGGATGAGTTATCACAGAGGAAAAAGGATTTAACAAAGGGTATGACTGCTGAATCACTATATATATTTTCATTTTAATGCAGTACTATTGATATATATGTTCATATACCATTTAATCATCCAGTGTACAATCAATGGTTCACAGTATCATCATATAGCTTTGCATTTATCATCACAATTGACTTTTTCCTTTTTTGTGAAAAAATAACATATATGCAAAAGAGCAATAAATTTCAAAGCACACTGCAACAATTAGTTGTAGGATAGATTTCAGAGTTTGGAATGGGTTACAATTCCACAATTTTAGGTGTTTATTTCTAGTTGCTCCAAGAATGGAGTCTAAAAGAAGTATCAATATAATGATTCAGCAATCATACTCATTTGCTAAACCTTACCTTCTCTGTATAATTCCACCATCACCTGTTGGGGACAATTAAGGTAGCATATATAGATTCCACCCTCAGCGATGCCGAAAACATGCAACATGGCCGCCAGGGCTAATACAAAAATAGCCTAAGCTACAATCAACCT
>PVIY010061161.1:0-11343 GCA_004026745.1 Myrmecophaga tridactyla | reverse complement strand
GGGGTCAGGGCGCTGGGGTCACAGCGGGGAAGTGGGGTCGGCGGCCGGATCGGGTGAGGGCAGGCCAGTTGCAGAGGCAGCAGGAGGGTGGCGTGTCTGCGGGCAGGCAGTCGAAATATTCTCTGGAGTTGATCTGAGGAACCCAAGAGGCCTTATTTCTTTACTTTAAATGGCAGGAAAACACGAGAGAATTCTGCCGCTGTAATTGAGCCTGAAACACAGTAAATGCGGTCAGCAAATGCAGCTCTGTGTCCGTTTCCACCCGAGGAGGGACCCGAAGGAAGCGCCCACCGTGGCGAGGGCGGGAGGTGCTGCACCCCCCCCCCCCCAGCACCAGTGGCCTCGTCCTTCCCAGCTCCACCTTGACTCTCTTTCTCCTGTGCCTGCCTGGAAGCTCTACCAGACGCTCCTGGAGAAGCTCCTCTGGAGCGAAGGCGTGCAGGGAACATCCCCTACGGGGATTTGGGAGACAAAGTGCATTCCACGCGATGGCCGACCGTGCTTCTGGGCAGGAGGCAGCTGGGCAAACACTGCAAGAGAGAAAATCTTTGCAGCTGATGTGCTGGCGCAGGGCTATCACGTGCTGGGTGGAAGTGCCCTCAAAGGACATCTTCCTTCCTCTCGGGAGGTTCCCAAATCTGTCCGATCATCAAGAGCACCTGGGGAATCTCCTGCCAGACCCCCTAAACTGGCGGACCGCAGGGCCAGCGGCACATGAGCATTTATGTGCTTTATCCCCAGACGCGGTGCAGGACCCGCAGGCGTGGGCATCACGGCTCCTCACCTTGCTCCGCTTCACCACTGCAGCAGCTGCATGACATGGTTGCCACCCACCCTGCTTTATGGAAGAAGCTGAAGCTCCCCCAGCAGAGGGTCTCACTTCAGGACTCACTGCAGCAAGAGCCGAGCTGCCCACGGCCCTTCTTCCTTTCTGCCCGCGGATCCCCACAGCCTAGGGGGCCGCAGTCGTCCGAACTGGGGTCCTCGCAGCTGCACCCCAGCTGCCTTTAGACCCTGGAAGGGCTCGACTGAAAGGAGTCTTCCCAGCGCATTGGTGGCCCAAGCGCCACTGCCGTGGGCCTGGGCAGCCTTTCCTCCCGCTGCAGGGGCCTGGCCTCATCAGAGTGGACGTGTCCCAGGAAAAACGCCTGCTTCTATTTAGGTTTTATGGGGGTCCCCACCCACCGCCTCCTTTGGTGCAGGCGCGGCTTTCCTGGTTGAGTCTTTCTCAGATCCAGCGGTGGCCCAAGCCCGGAGGGGAGAAGCGTCTCCAGCAGGAAATTGCACATGCCCTTCTTTCCGTTACCTGTGGGCAGCCCTGCAAGCAATCACATGCCTCCATTTACAAGCTTGGACGGGGAGATAAGACCTGTAAAAAAAAAAAAGGGAGGGGAGTCCCTTCCATTTTGAGAGAGAAAATCCCGCTGTGCAGTCTGACCAGGTCTCTCCCTTTTGCAAATAATTTAGCATTTCCTGGATCTCAGTTTCCTCATTTGAAACTAGAGATAATGATATCTATTTAAGAAGAAATTCTAAAGATAATGTCAGATAATAAGTTGGCACACTACACAAACATAAACTACCTTACATCTTTGTGATTTTTGGCCCACATGAGTTGAAAACACTTTTGCGTTGGGTTTTGCAAATTAATATGGGTCACATGGGTTTTCTCCCATTATCCCTGCAAGTTTATCACCCAAGAGAGGAGGCCACATCTCCTTCCCCTCTGAAAACTTGAGAGGGGATGAGGGGCGCCCACGCAGATGTGTGAGGGGTCCCTGGGTCCCAGAACTGGCTGACCCCAGGCCTCCTCTTACTGCCCTGCGACCCGTCACCGGCGCCCCAAGGAGCCTTCAGGGTCCTCTCCAACTGCTCCACGACCTCAGGGCGGCGCCGGCGGGGCAGGAGCCCGAGCCTCGGAGGAAAGCCAGCCCTGGGCAGAACCCGGAGACTCACTTCTCCACGAGTTCCAGGTTTTTCACCTTTGAAGTGCCGGGAGAGCGCCTGCCTGGCCCTCAGGACAAGCGGCGACGCTGCCAGGCTGCGGGAAGGCGCAGAGGCGGGGCTCCAGGCGCGGCTCCGCCTGGTCGCGCACAGCCTGAGCCTCCGAGTTAGAAACCATTGTGGGCCGCGCCGTCCCGGTGCGCCGCAGGTCTCAACGCGGCACTGGCGCAGCGAGCGGCGGCCTCCCGGGACAGGGCTCGGGGAGGGGCGCGGACGGGTGCGCCGGTTGGGGCGCGCTGTCACGGCGCACGCGCGTTCACGGAGAGGCCCGGCCCCCTGGCCCTCGCGCACCACCGACGCCCCCGCGTCACCAGGCCCCGGCCCGTCTCCCACGCGGCCGGCCCGCTCCTCCTTCGTTCCAGCCGCAGAACCTCCCCGTCGCAGCACAGTTTCTTTTGAAAATCTCCCGAGGCGGTTCTTTGAGTGCCCCTCGCGGTTCAGGGGAATGCCGCGCTTCCGAGACGGTCCGCCTGTCCCGTCCCTCCTCGGCGCCTGTTCCCCCCCTCCCCTCTCCTGGCGTGGAGCGGCCTCGCGCGTCTTCACCAGGCTGACCACCTGGCGCGCCCCTCCTTCCAGCCAGGATGTCACCAAACAAGTTGTGCCGTAGGCTTCCGGAATTTCAACGTCTTCTACACGTAACCACCTTTGCAGCTTACACATATGCTCCAGATACACATATGTCTCTACACTTAGGCTTAAGCCCACATCTACACCCATATGGAGATATCTGGAACTTACAAAATCAATTTAGGAAAATAAAGCGAACTGTATTAAGAAGTTGAGGGTGTCAAAGCTACTAGCTATAGTAATATGTTCTAAAGCTGTAACAATTAAAATTATCGTGCTGGTAAAACAACCAGGTAGCCCATCAAAACTCTCAATAGATTGTGTTGAATGAATGTATAAATGCCCATGACTATATGCCATACAATAGAGAAGGAATAAGCATCTAATGCATTATTTTAAGACTGTTAAAGTGTAATCTTGCATGAAATTAGTTCCACATCTCGTAGCATACAAAATAAATTCCAAATATATTAAAGAGTAAATTACAAAAACGAAATTTTAGAACTATAGAAAAAGTATTTCAAAACTTCTAAATAATTAAAATTACTATCAGATTTCTAGAAACAGTAGAAAAGTCACAGTTAAAGCTCAATATTTATAGCATATAAGACTTTTTACATATATTATATAAAAGCAATGAAAAACTAAAAGAAAGTATAAATAGCTTGGCATAAAACCTGTGATAAATATTACAAAAAGAAAATAGTTGCGTGTATCATAAAAACCAATTTTCGTTTATGTAATTGAGGATATAATAGAAAAGGTGTTTTTTCATTTGCAAACTGATTTTTATGAACTTTTAATTCAGTCTTTTTGTTGACAATTTCTGCCATGCTTTGAAGGCCTTCTCTACTCCATCAAATTCACCTCTGATTTATTTTTTCCTCTTAATTTTACCTTTAATTATTCTGCATATGTGTATATTGTTTCGTTTTGTTGTCAGGTGTGGAGAGAGGTCTTGCTTGATTCTTTACCCTTAACCTATTGTCTCTACATTACTTTTGAGGAAATCCATATTTGCCCCTCTGATATGAAATTCTGTTTTTAGCACAGACTGGACTTAAGCAGACACACAAGTGGATACTTCAGTCTCACTTTCAGAATTTCTCTTCCGATCAGTTATTCTGTCTGTTGATTCTGGTGCTGGCTCCAAATTGTTTGGATTGCTGGAAGCTTGGTCATACATTTTAATTTCCCGCAGGTGAGTGCCCTTTTCCTGGCATTCCTGCATGATTATTTTTCAGGTAAACTTTAAGCTTGTTTAGACTTTTTTTGTGCTCTGAATATTCCAAATCTTTATTTCCTCCAAACGGTCCTTTAGAATTTTTAGTGGGATTATGCTAAATCTGTGGATTAATTTGGGGGTGAAGTGAAAGGAATCGGGCATGGTTTATGCTGCTTATAGGCCTAGGGGTGACTCCAGCCTGGCCAGGGAGCCAGGAGGTCACCTGGCACCAGCAGCTCCAATGCCGTGGTCAGTTCTAAATACATATCTAAAGCTGTGCTCAAGTGCGTATTGATACATGTATTGATGTTTGTGATGTGAGATTGGTGATGCGTAAGTGTCCAGTAGCTGGAGATTGGTGGACTAAGCCACGAGTACTCGCGTAATGAAATTCAGGAAAAATAAAAGAAATCGCAGGAGCAGTGCCTCCTGTGCTTCCTGTGAGTGCATGCTCTGTGAAGTCGCTCTGTGAGCCACCCCAACCCACTCTCCAGTGCAGCTTACGGGGTCTCTGCTGAGCCATCAGCTGTCCCTCTCCCCGTTGTCATTACTTAGGCTCTGCTGTGGTGGGCGGTATGAGGTCCCTCCCATCAGCTCGTCCCTGGGGAGGGCAGCAACCCCCACCCCCAGGGCTTTGAGCTGGGACTGGAGATGGAAACAGAGGTGGATGTCTGAGCAGCTCTGTGCTCATTCTGTCCCTCTCCCATGAGTCCCCCTCTTCCCAGCCAACAGGAGAGTCCCAGTGGCATTGCCAGTTGAGTGGCCTGCACAAGCAAGGACCCTGAGAAGTTTCAAGGGGAGAAGATGGAGGAGTTCATGTCTAGAAACCTCAAACTTAGCCTTCAGCCTCCTGTGTTTCAGCCCCTCTTGCCCTGCCCTCCCACTTGGACCCACGCAGGTTCAAGAGCAGAGTGAGTTCTGCCTGGAAATCTGGACAGGCACAGGGGTGGGGGGTATTATTATGCAGCCCTCTCTCATGATCATGGGTGGTTGACCCAGGAAGCTTCAGAACTGAGCACAAGGCCATGTGCGTGCATCTCACCTCCCAGACCATGCAATTCCACTGTCCAAGTGGACACAGCACCATGGAAGCACGCATCCCATTCCTGTGGGAGTGTGGGCTTCCTAAGGGCAGCCCGTCCTCGCACTGCCCAGTGCTTGCAGTCAGCTCTGCTAACCACAGGCTCTCTGTGCCCCTGCAGCCACACCTGGGGAGGCAGCCTCAAGTAACAGCTAAGAGTACACTTTCCAGGCACAGTCCCTGGGAAGGAATCCTGGCTCTGTGAGCTGTGTGACCCTGAGCAATTTGCTTAACCTCTCTGAGCCTCACTTCCTCCAAGTAACGTTATAAAATGGGCTATAACAATAATACTTGATGGAGCATTAAGAAGATTAAATGGGCTACTATTTGTAATGCCTTAGAACAGTGTCTGAGACACTTAGTGCTTGATCCGTGTTGGTTAATAAATGCTTCCCTCTTATAAGGGTTGATAATCTAATTTTTCTTGGGTTGATGAGAGTTTATATTTCCTAATACCTCACAAATAACAAAGAGCTAGAGAATTGTTTCTGATTAGGTAGGATTATATCCATTTACTCTGTAAAGTACTAAGGGCAGACAGAGCCGAAGCACAGAAGTCCATTTATTTTTCAGCAGATACTTATCAGGAGCTGCTGTTCTAATCTCTGGGGCTACAACAACAAACAAAACAGACAAATTCCTACTTTGATGAAGACATCTTATAGTGCGGGAGACAGACAATGAACAAGATAAGTGAGATACAAATCCATACTGTGTGGGATTTCACGTTTAGATCAGTGGCAGCAACTGAATGACCTGCTTAGGAGGCAAACTGGACTGGACATCGTTTGGTACAGCTTGGACATTCAGTGATGTTAAAATCAAGTCCACCCTCTCCTGAGGCCTCCCGACCCCTGGGGATGCAAAGCAAGCATCTGCGCTTCAACTTTCTGCAAACCAAGCTAAACATTTAACTTGGAAATTCTCACAAGGGCAAGGCTGCTGGAGCGGCTAAGCACACGGACTGGACCGATCCAAGTTTGCTGAATTCAACTTTGAAAAGAAATCTTAATTAGAAGCTGAGATGCCTGAAAGTTCCCTGCCCAAAGGACAGTTGTCTAATTTCACAAGGAAATAAAAAAGAGAGCCTGAAGCAGAGGTTGCAGATGTCTTCACCTTCTGAGCTCTCCATGTGGAAATCCCAGGGTGTTTGGGAGAGAGAAAACCTACCTGGAAAGACTCCTGCCCAGACGGACACAGGCCCTGCTCTGTGCTGCAGCTTCTCTCACCAATAGGAGCACCCCGTGTCTGGTGATAGCTTCTGGGCTAGTGCACATCGCACCGGACCCCAGTTTGGGAATGAAGATGAATTGCCTGTGGGAAAGGCACCTGGCTTCGAGAAAGGCTTAAAGGCAGAGTTGGCTATGGCTGGGCCTGGCCGGGGCTGTCTCCTGGGCTTTCCCACCCACATACTGCATCCAGGGACCAGGCGGAGTCGGGGGGGGGCTGCGCCCTGGGCTTTGGGTTGCTGAGGCTCCACACGTAGCCCCCACACCAGAAGAGACCAGCAGAGCCAGTGCCCGCCTATGCCCCCCGCCCGGCGCTCAGTACCTAAAGCTTTGTATTTGCAGGATGGATGTGTGGCAGGATTTGGGGTGAGGGGCGTGGCACAGCAGTGCAGGGACTGCAGCGTGGGAGTAGTCATGGGTCGGGGGCGCTACGCTGGCGCCTCTGAGCTCCCGCCCGTGTACCCCCGAGGGCTCAGGCTTCCATTTCAAAAGGGCTGCGTTAGGCTATTTGCACCAGCCGGACCGTCTCGATTCCTCAGCTTTTGCAACCAGGGCCTCCCTATTCAGTGCAGAACCCCTCCGGGACTCACCATCTCAGTCACCCTCTCGTCCTTCTCTAGCTGCTCCTTGGAGCAGAGTGAACTCGACCTACCCTATTCCACTGTCTTCCCAGAATCAGATACCGTGTTCGGTTTTTGATGAATAATGCCAAATACCCTACAACAGCTGTGATGATCTAAACTTCCACAGCTAGTGCAGGCGCTTTCCCATCTCCCCATACCTTTTCTAAAACTGGGCTTTTGTTTTATTTTATTTTTTTTAATATTTGGAAGTCTAATAGTCAGAAAGTACCTTTTACCCAACTTCTGATATATTTACCTTTTAAAAATTGTTTCTATTTCTTTGATCAATACGTATCTGGGATATCATTTCAAGATTTGGCCACATATACATCTTTCTTCATGAGCTGCTTTCATATTTGCCCATTTCTCTGCAGACAAATCATATTCTAATTGTCTTTGTATTGCCCTTTTGTATATAAAAATATATGGCCCCTTTGTCATATGTTTGGGACATAGACCTGAAAAAATATTTTCCTTTAATCATATATGTGGTATTAAAAAATTATATCGTAGATTTATCAGTGTTTTCCTTTATGGTTCTTGGATCCGATAACATGAAAAGCCCTTCGCTGTCCTAAAGTTATAAAAAGTATGCTTTTTTGCAGCACTTTGATTTTTTTTCTGGCTCTGTTCTGTGTACTTTTCTTGTTCTACATGTTTTTGCTGTCTGGACACATACCTATTCAATTATCACTCCTATACTAGTGGCTCCAATGCTATATTAGCATCTCTAGGGAAATCCAAGCCCTTAAATATCCCACAGATATGAAAATCTTCACTTCATTGCATTAGGTGTTGTCAGAGAAAAGCGCGCACACACACACACAGGCATGGGGAAGCTCCTTTGTGCACACACGCCGTGGAGAGAGCAGTGGCAGGTGAGTAATGGGATATGGTTGGCAGTCCTGGGCCATGCTGCGGAGAATGCTGATGGCTGCAATCACTTCAGTCATGGCTGCTCTGTGCACTGCAGGGTCCATGGGGCCCACTGCTCAGTCTCACTCCCTCCAAGCAAACCTCAGTCTTCAGTCTTACCAACTCTGGCTTCCACAAGGAAGGAGGAGCAGAGCACCCAGTGCCTGCCCCCACCCGTCCCCTGTCCTTCACCTCCGTCACAGGGAAGGCAGAGCTGGACAGAGCACACCTACACATAGAAAATTTACATCTCAGAACCTTATTTCTCTGGGTCTGTGGTGGAATGCTTGCCTTCCTTGCGGGAGACCACGTTCAGTTCCTGGACCATGCACCAAAACCAAAAAACAAACAAACAAAAAAAAACTTGCTTCTCCATGTGTGGGAAGTGGAAGTAACTTCGGTGGTCTGTCCTCCACCACCCTGAAGTGAGCTCGAAAGAGGAAACCTGGAAGCTCCTCTTTCCCCTAAATGCCAGGCAAAATAAATGCAAGACAAATACCAACTCATAAGGTATTTATAAACTGGATAAGAATGACAGAAAGATTACTAAGAATTTGAATATTTTAGAAAAACCAAGTCTCAAAAATAGATCATTATGCTGGAGTATCAACCTCTACAGTAGCAGTAGTTTCAGAGTCCACTTGACACACGAGACTTCAATTTTTTCAGTATTCTCATCTTTTATTAACTCATCAAAATCCAATGAAATAAAATATTAGTTGAGTTTACAATTATTTTATTTTAAAAAAATGCATAAAGATCAGAAAATATTGGTTCTAAAAGGACTAATATTCATAGGTTTCGTAAGCATCATGCAGTTTAGAAAACGACATTTCTGGGTAAACTCCATACAGATAGTTTTTAACCTAGAAAGAACACTGGACAAGATGATCATGCGACTGCTAGACTGTGAAGAAATAGATTAAAATTTAAAATATCTATCAAAATATTGATAATGTAGCATCATAATTGTGCCTAAAGATAATCAATAGTGGTAGAGGGAATACAGATGTCTATATGAAATGAAGGTCACATTGAGAATACGAAATTCTCAAGTAAGCTATCAGTTTGTATGAAAGCTAGGAGAATGCTTGAAAGACGGTGCTGCTGTTTCATTAATCATGCACCCAGTCATGTAATTGTCTGAAACAAAATAAAATAAAACAAATATTACCCAATAGGGAGCAGCCCCAAGTTCTGCCTTTCTATCTCTCCATACGCCATATACACTGAGGTCCTTCTCCATGACAGTGGGGAATTATCCGCATTGACGGGAAGGAGGGTTAGGGACCAAGATGGACCAGGAATGAGGAGCCCAGGTCTGGCGGACTGGGGAGCCCTGGGTGAATCCAGGAGATAGCAAGTGGCACCATGGCAGCATTTGTGGGCAAGACCGATGCATGCACACATGTCTGAATGGAATGGACAAGGGCCTTGGTAGCTGATACAGAGAGAAAAGCCACTGCCTTGACCCGGCCACCCCCAGGCGGCCTCTAAGGACCCTCTGTGGAACCCTAGGGCTGTGGCAATCTGAGTAAAACCCATAGATTTGGGGCAGGGAGCTTCTCTCTTCCCTTCCCTTGCCTTTCCCCATATCTATCCACTTTCGTTCTATGCTTCAGCCTCACTTGATTACTTATTTTTACCAAATTTGCCCTATTCATCCTACCCCGACGTGTCTAGTTATTCTGTTACCTGTGCTTGACATTGTCCTGTTCTCATCTTAGTGAAATCTTTCCCCCCTTCCAGGCCACCCAAGTCAAGAAAGGCTATGGGTGTCTCCTTAGTCAGCACAGGTCTCAGCCCTAGCACTTGATTTCTTCTCTCCTAAGACCCCAACCTATTCTCTCTTCATATTTCTGTCCTCAGTTAACCTCTTCCTGTAAATTCCCAGGGGCATACACTTGTCTTCTGTGTCCATGTGCTCTGCAGCAGCTCCTCCCAGCGTGAGAGGACTGATAATACTCAGTTATTGCTCTTGATGGTGCCTCACACGCTAACAGCCCTGCAGGAGAGGCGAAGCAATGGGTGCTGACAGCTTCTCAGCAGCCTCCACAATATTTTCAGGGGAAGGGATGGGAGGGTTGGTTTAGAAAGAGCACAGTGAAGTGCAATTTCGGGCATGTGGGAGCCCGTTCTCATATTCTATAAACTTTCAGCAGCCCTGAATAACTCTCCAAGTCCCCAACATATCTGGCTCGTCCCCTGGCCTGCCCAGGACACAGGGCTTGGCCTTGGTATGGGGTGCGTGCTGGCCTCTAGAACCACTGCAGTGCCCACTGGGTCTGGGGGCTCCCTCTTTTCTAGAATTGCCAAGTATCCAATGGAGTGGGCACCCAGCAGACGTCCAGATTTCTTTTTTGAAGACCACGAAATGAAGCTAACTGCTCAGGGCACTAGGGCAAAGTCATGCAGATGTCTCTGTCCACATCTGAGACAGGAGAGGAAAAGTTAGTAAATGAGGCAAAACAGTATATCCTCACTGAAGGTACCAAGCTACAGACAGAAAACTTTCCATAAGCATGAGCAATTCCGAACTGCGAAGTCTCCCTGGGGAGGTCAAGGCCGACACCAGAGGCACCTGTGCTGAGCTCAGAGCAGGTGAGAGTCCGGGCACCACAGCACGGCTGGGGGGTCCCGCTGCTGGCCAGCAGCCGGGCCGAGTCTGGGTCAGGGGCCTGGGTCAGGGGCCTGCCCGGCCCGCCTGGCAGAGCTGACGTTCGCTGCAGATGCCATGTCCTGTGGGGATCTGTATCACCCTGTGAATCTCAAACCCACAGCTTTTATCGGAAGGAATCTTTTAGCATCTGCCCAGAGCTCTCGTCCCATGGCCGAGGAAACTGAGGAAAGCAGAAGCAGCAGCTCCAAGTTCACACACTACGTGGTAAATTTAGGCCTAATCCGCAGAAATCCCAATTCTTATCTTATTATTTGTAAAATCCTCGAATCACACTGGAATCAATTAAAATATTCTTCTGTAGTGAAGGAAAAACACTGTAGTGAAGGAAACCATTTCTAGTTATACTTCAGAACTAGGTTTCTGGATTTGATTTTTACTTTTGGTTTCTGTTTTTTGTTTGTTTATTTGTTTGGATATGATACTTTAGGTACGAATCCCATAAATGGATTTCATTGTGATTTTTGCTTTGCTCTTTAAACTTATATTCATGGTTAAGTTCTTATGATGACCATTCATCATTTTTACAAAAGCCAAAATTGATTTTGGAAAAATTACAAGGATATAGTACTTTAAAATTTAATTTGTTAAAATGATTATTGTCCCTATGTATAAAATTGGGGGATTTTGTCATAGTTATTTGAAACAAAAAATAAAAAAATATCAAATCAATACTTGATGTGTATAAATATATATCAATATATATACCTTTTTTATATTCACCTTTTTCATTTATTTCATATCATACTTTAAAAAACATACTTTTCATTTTTCTTCCCTCCTTTCCTGAAGCTGCAACACCCAGCAGCTGTCCAGCCCTCATGGCTCCTTCAGTCTCTCTCCCACTTGCCCTAAAGCTGTGGTGCTGGGGTGCCTTCAGCACGCGGCAGCTGCAGCATGTCTGTCTGTCCATCCTCCAGACATTAAACACAAATCACAAAAGAAACTTCACAGCAAATGAAATCTTCCTCCTAACCCTTGTCCCCAATCTGGCTAGCATGTTTGGTCCTCTGAATACAACC
>PVIY010061160.1:0-11339 GCA_004026745.1 Myrmecophaga tridactyla | reverse complement strand
GGAGCCCAGCCACGACCCTGCACTCGCCCCCATCCCACTCGGGGGTCTCCTGCACATTGGCGGAGAGCAGAGGAGGTGGCCCCAGTGGTGTCAGGGGTGCAGTGGGGAACCAGTGGCCGGGCCCACTTCCCGCCTGCCCTGGGTGGCCATTGGCAGTGTCCAGGTGGCTCACCTGGGCAGTCCCTCTGCAGGCTGCCACTGTGGAGTGATGCTGGAGCCCAGCCATTTGTGGGGGCCCCTTCCTCAGCCTCCTGCCCCCCGAGACTCAGCTTGGACCCATGGAGCCAGCCAGGATGGCGCTGACCGCAGCACTCCCTCTCTCGCGGACAGGGATGCCCGCTTGGCTGTCCCCATGCCACCTTCTGCTTTGGCCACCGAGTCCTGCCAGGTGCCAACCTGTCCATTACACCTGCAGGAAAATGCCTCTCAGGGCTCCCGTGGGTGGGGGGAAGAGGAGGGGATGGGCAGGGCAGGGAAATCCATGTTAAGCCCTTTCTCAGCCTTCCTCCCGGGGTGGGGGTCCTCCAAATCTCTTTAGAGAACCCCGCTTTTCCCCGGTTGGTAGGAGTGGGCCCAGGAACCTGGTTCTCAAGGTGCCCTGTGGGGTGTTCAAACACCAAGGTTTGAAAACATCAGCCCAAGGAATCCAAGAGAAAAACACCCTTGGGTTTTGCAGGGTCTTGACTTTGCACCCCTCAGGCCTGGCCTGGGCAGAGGCCCAGTGGTCCCCACCCAGACACAGCTTTGCTCTGTAAGCCCCCTAGAGAAAGAAGCCCCAGGCCACCCTGGCAGGTTGGGGGTACTTTGTCCCCTGTGGGAACCCCTCTTCTCATGGGCCTGGGGGGGCCTGGCGGCCATAGCTGGTGCCCACTGGCTCACGCCTCCCTTCACTGCCCCCAGTTTTTGTTTTCCCAGCCGGGTCACATCACATCTTCCTTCTACTCCAGGCGGCTCAGGGAGGGGCAGAAGCAGGAAAGAGAAGGGGTGACAGCCACTGCCGGTTCACTGAGAGAGCCCCCCACTTTCCCCAAGCCCCCATCCTGGTCACAGTGTCCCTTCCTTGAGGGACTCAGAGACCCGCAGCTGGCTCTTCCTGCTTTCCTAGCTTGTGTCCACTCAACAAAGCAAAGGTGGCCTTGTCCCGGTCCCAGCGCTGCCAGAAGGGTCCTGCGTGGAAAGAGCTTTGCGTGGACCCCAGCGTGCAGTGGAAGATGGGGAGATATCAGCTGCAGTGGGAGCCCAGGAAGATAGCACATGGTAGGTGCCTACAAAAATGGCACAGTGGGGGCCCAGGTGGCACGCAGTGGGTGCACAGGTGGCACGCAGTGGGTGCCCAGGAGATGTCGGCGCACAGTAAGAACTCCAGGAGACATCAGGGTGCAGTGGGAGCCCAGGATATCAGCGCACAGTAGGTGCCTGAGAGATATCAGTACACAGTGGGTGCCCAGGATATATCAGCACACAGTAGGTGCCCGGGATGTATCAGCACACAGTGGGTGCCCGGGATATATCAGCACACAGTAGGCACTCAGGATATATCAGCACACAGTGGGTCCCTGGGATACCTCAGCACACAGTGGGTGCCAGGGAGATATCAGCTGCAGTGGGTGTTCAGGGATGGCAGTGAGCAGTGGGAGCCAGGGATGGAGCCACACAGTGGGAGCCTTGGACGGTGGCGCACAGTGGGAGCGCTGGGAGATATCAGCAGTCCGTGGGAGCCTGGGATGGCAGCACGCAGGGGTGCCCAGGGAAGGGCCAGAGCTGGGCCCTCGGGGAAGGCCAAGCCAGGGTTCCCCAAACCATCCTGTCTCCGGCTTGGCCTCCTTCTGAGAGAACTGACACTGCGTTCACATCAGAAGTGACCTGTTCTTGGACAAGGGGGGGTTTCCGACTGTCACTGGTGTGTGTGTGTGTGTGGTGCAGATGGCAAAATACCATTGGAGACGCTGGTATTCATGCACGTCTCTCGAATATGAAAAGAAAATATTTATTTCCTTTTTCGCCTGTGAATCGGAATGCTCTATTTAAAGAAAGTACCCTCTGCTGGGTTGCAGCTGAGTTATTACCCCTTAAGGAAGTAAAGGAGAGCTATCGGGGAGGGATTCTTAGTCATTCTCTCTCCTTTTTTCTCAAATTCCTTATATACCCGCGCCTCGAGCTGGGCCTAAGATAGTGCAGGATTCCATGCCATTCTTGGGCTAGAAACGTCGGGACCTGATGTCATGGAAAGGGTCTGGGACTTGATCCTTCGAGTTTGCTGCCCGCTGTGCCACGAGAAGTGGGGCCGAGCCGTGTGCCCGCCAGACCCCCGGGCCCTCCCACAAGCACAGGGTGTGTCCGAACGCGGCCCCGTCCTGCTGGGAGCCCCCTCCGAGATCAGGGGTCCCAGGACGGCCTGGGAGAGGCCCCCGGCATCGCCATCGGCCGGAGCTCACCTCGCAGTCACACACTTAGCTGTGCGCGGCAGGTTTGGGCTCTCAGCCGTGTGCATAACCCCAGAAGCACACATGGAAAATCATTAGGGAAAACTGCTCTGCAATGTTTCTCGGCCTAAAATAAAACTCGCTGGGCAGCCAAGACAGAACAGGGCAGCCGGGTCAGGATGAGGGAGCTTTGCAGAGGGCAGAGACGATGCAAAGCGAGGTTCCCGGGGACGTGGCTGAGCCGTGCCACGGGGGTCACCCAGCAAGTGGGGAAGGGGCTGCGTCTGGGCGGGGCCTCCGGTGCTGGGAAGGGGGAAACTTTATGCTTTTAGGTGATGACATTTGGGACTGAGAACCCAGCCTTGACCTGTGTGGCCATCGGACACCGGCGGGAAGCTGCAGATGAAGCGTTTATGCCTTTAGACCTGCCCCTGCCCCTCTCCAGGTGCCCTCACCACACCCAGCTGCAGCCACTGCTCCTTCCCCGACTCTTCCTGGCTTGGAAGTGAAAGAATAAAAACGAATGAGATGGTCCTAACAGCTGTGTAAAGAGCAGCACGGCGTCCACCCTGGTGCGCCAGCTGGAGCAGGTGCCAAGCCCAGCTCCTGGGGGAAGGAGCATGGAGGAGGCCGGGCGCAGGGCCTGCGTCGGCAGTTACGGGTGGGGTGCTTTGCCGCTGGGTGGGAGGCGTTGCATGTACTGTTGTGCAAGTGTGTGAGCGTGCATGTCCATGCATGTGAGTGTGTGAGTGTGTTCGTCCATGTGGGTGAGTGTGAGTGTGCAAGCCCACGTGGGTGGCTCTGGGGGGGAGCCCATATACATGAGTGTGTACATGCACATGTGTGAGTGTGTCCATGTGTGTGAGTGTGTTTCAGTGTGTGAGAGCTGAGGGGAGGGACAGAACCCGGCCCCTCCTCAGGGCAGCCCCCCACATGAAGTGGACGGCAGTGGCCAGCAGCTCAGCGGGGCCCAGCATTTGGGGACCTTCGCCCTGGGCAGGCGTCCGGCCCTCTTCAGGGCGCCCTGAGCAAGCTGGCAGGAGGTGGTGGCTCTGGGGGCTGAGGCAACCTGTGCTCTAGCCCCAACCTGGTGCAGGATGGAGTTTTTCCCCCCTGGACAGGCTGCACTCATAGTTGACAGCTGCCTACAGGCACCAGGGAGCCTCACCCCGGCCTGCCCAGGACAGAGGGTTCCCAGGATGCAGCCTGGCCTCCTGGAGGTGGGCACGGGCACCCAGACGTCTGTCCTCAGATACCCAGGGAATGCCCTACGGAGCACAATCAGATATAAAACAATCATTTTATGCAAAACCCTGAAGTTGCTAGGGGCCAAGAGGCTTGTCAGGGGCCCGGTGGGCTCGGGGGGCTGGACGGGACCGACATCCCCTTTCCAGGACACGCAGGCTCCGCGTCGGTGGGGGCCGGGGAACGGGCAGAACCTGTGGGTCCCGCCCCCGTGCTGCCCGCTGCCCGTGTTTCCTGAGGATGAGCATGAGCTCCCAGGGTACCGTGGCCATGTCTGCCTCGGCGGCGCCTCCTGGGACTGGCCAGCCTGGCGAATGGGGCGGGAGAAGGGGGTGCTGCCCCCATTTCCCTCCAGGCCGGACAGAAGCCCAACGCCCCGGAAGGCCAAGCTGCAGCAGGGACAAAGGCGTCCCTCTTGCGGAGCTGCCGTGGGGGAGGGAACACTGGGGACACTCACACTTTCAGCAAACCCCGAACCACCTTCCCCAGCTGGCAGAGGCCTCGGGCTCACTCTGCCCGGCCCTGTCCTTCTGAAATTCCAAAACTCTAAAGTGCCCGGGGCCACCTAGGGATCCAGCTCAAAGGCCCGCGTGGCCCAGTGCTCTGGGACGGCGCCAAGACGCCGCAAGTCTAGCAATGCCCCGCGATGCCCAAGCGGCCACGCCCTGGGTGCTGAGGGCTCCTGCTGCTGTGTGGACCGACCCACCTGCATGAAGGGGCCTGGGCTCCTGCCTGGTGCCCAGAAGGAACTGGAGCTGATGCCCAGAGCCCTCTGAACTCCAGGCCGGGAGTGAGGGGGTGCCTGGTTGGACAGGGGTCTCGGACACCCGGGCACGGCTCATGCCAGCCCAGCACCCAGACGGCTGTTAGGGCAGCCTGGAAAGGGAGAGCACCCCACCGCAGACCTCCCCGCTCAGCCCCTGCGGCAGCCCCTCCCCAGGTCCCACGGAGGCCTAAGGAGGACAGACGGGCCGGAGGAGCATGAGCTGCAGCCGGGGTACTTGGTGCAAGAGCTGCCCCGGTCTGGAGGAGGCACTGGCTCCTGGGGCCCCCTCTGACCCCTTGAACCTGGCAAGTAGGGCAGAGTCTAGAAGGTTCTCTCCAGCTTCTGCTCGCCCAGACATCCAGCCAGTCCCACAGGAACAGAGCCCCATCCTCTCAGAAACACCCACACCGAGCCGACTCCCCGAAGCTGACCGAGCCAGGCTGCGGGCGAGACGGCGCGAGTGCCAGGGTGCTGCCTGCACACTCACGCCCGTGCCAGGGCTGGTACATGTCCATGACACGTTCTCCAGGAGGCAGGCTGCTTGAGAATCCATGCACCCGAGACAGGGTGCGGGCAAGACGGGGGATGCAGACCCAGAATCTGAGGCTGCGATCGGGCACTACCATGGCAGTGATGGTGACGCGGTGGGAGGCAGCTGTCTGCCCAACCGCCTGCACCCCACCATGCCCCAGCACCTCTCTCCTGCCAGCGTGCCTGTCACCTCCTTGCTTTGGCTTCAGCCCAGGACTCAGGTGTGTTTTCTCACATTTCTGTGCGTGGGCTCCATGCATTTACAAAGCCCCCCCTCCCCCCCCAGGGGGGCCATGGGGATGCTGGAGGCCCCACGCCCTCCGCAGTTGTCACTGGCTCAGAGCCCCACTCCAGACGGGCTGCCCTGGACTTCATCATCACCCAGCACTTTGCACAACAATCGCCCCCCAAACCTCTGCCCCTTATTTGCGCACGCTCGGCCGGCCCCACCCGGGGACGGAAAAGCCCTTTCTAAAGGGGCAAGCATGCACATGGGGAGATTTACGTTCTCTCAATTACACGCCTTTCTTCAAGGCCAGCCGTGGGGCAATGATTGAATATTAAATATGCGGAAGCATTACAGAATCTGTGGCGGCAGGGTTGGGACGCCTTCACCACGCCATCCCAGCCCGGCCCCTGTGGCCATCCCCGAGACCCCTCGGCGGACACCGGGAATCCCGGAGGAGCAGCCTGGGGCCCTGTCATCATAAAGCTGGAGAACTGGGTCTGCCGAGGCCTCTGGCTGGTTTCCCTGTAACCCGGAAATTCCCACGGTCCCTGGCTCAAGTGGGCAGACAGGCCCATTTGTTGATTGAGCAGATGACCACGTATATTACTCTTCACTCACTAACCCGGGGCTGAGGTAATCCACACACGTGAATTGTTCAGATAATTGAGCCCCACAGTTTTTGTTAAACCCCCCACCCCAGCTCCTTAAACAGAGGCTCACACAGCTACCCCATAGGTGAGGCTCGGAGGCCATCAGGCCAGGAAACACCGAGCTGGCCACGTAGGAAACCAGACGCAGGAGCACGCACGGAGGCGCTGGACGCCCTCCACCCGGGGACTGCAGACCATCCCTGTGGGAGCCGCTGGCTACTACTTCCCCCAGGCCCGGTGTTCCCACAGGTCCCAAACCCTGCACCCCGATGGGGCTCTGCAGCTGTGGGGGTGGGCAGGTGGGGGAGATGTAGTAGACAGTGCGGGCAGAGGGGCCTGGGGCTGGGGACGGGGATGGGGGTCCTCTAAGGAGAAGCTTCAGGCAGGGCCGGGGTTGAGGGGGGGTTGGGGGGATCCTCCTGCGGGAAATAGCACAGCAGGTCTGAGGGGGTCACATTTCCTATGAGTGAGAGGCAGGCAGTGGCAGCTGGCCCCCACCGTCACTGCGGCCCTCACGGCCCACCCCCCAAGGAGCCCCAGGGCGAGGGGCCTCCCACGGAGACCCCTCCCCAGGCCCTCTCCCTCTGGGCTGTCACGCACAGCCATCACTTAATTAGCAAAATAAACAGCATGATGATAAATGTCATGATTTACTCAGCTAATGATGGAAATCATTGCCTTTTCAGACCCAAGGGCAATGAAATGCAATCGGGGTGATTTACTCTGGGCGCTCTCCGTGGTGGCAGGTGGGACGAGGGACACACAGTAGGGGTGGCTGGGCTGGCTGGGAATCGGGAGGCTTCCCCGGGAGGGGGACAGACCGGCCCCTTTCAGAAGACCCAATGTCCTCCCACCCCCAGCCACGGCGTCAGCCCCGGAAGGGGGACTGCAGACACGGGGCAGGTCCCAATTACCCAGGTCAGGGTGGGGAGACCCCAGGGGGCCACTGCACCCCCAGACCGCTGCTTGGAAGGGGGGCACTCTGCCACCCTGCAAACCTGT
This sequence comes from Myrmecophaga tridactyla, assembly GCA_004026745.1. NCBI lineage: Eukaryota > Metazoa > Chordata > Mammalia > Pilosa > Myrmecophagidae > Myrmecophaga > Myrmecophaga tridactyla. Next base: position 4,493 of record PVIY010061160.1, on the reverse strand, counting down.
ATGTACCTGCCAGGTGAACTAGGAGACCATGACCTTGACCCCGGGGCTCCCGGTCAAGCGGTGGCTCCCCCAGGAGGGGATCGCGGCGCCCAGAACTGCACGTGCGGATCCAGTGGGCGTCTCCGGATACCAAGGGGATGTGGGCTTCCCTCTCATTCCAGCCCAGCTGCTGGACAAGGACTTTGTCCTGAGAGTGGAAAGGAAATGGAGCCCACTGCGCCCCAGAATGACCGACGGAGAATCAGTGCACCCTCCATCGTAGGCCAGGCCTCCGGGCGAGGCTGCCCTGGGCCGCTGTCTGGCTGGGGTGTGGCTCCGTGGAACCCCGACCCAGGCCCCTGAGCCCCTGGGGACAGGACCCCCCGTGAGCGGAACCCCTCGGACCTGAGTTTCCAACTTCGCTAACATGTCAGTCATTACCTGCTGCTTTTCACTAAGTGAGTACCGGGCAAACCAGTAAAATCAAATTACTCTGAATTATAAAACTCAATCACCAACGCACCGATGCACCACTACAAATAAACAGAGTAAACGGGGGCTGCTGGGAAACCGTCCTCCTTCCCTGCGTCCTGGCCCCGGCCTGCCCCTGGCCATTCCCTGAGCACTCCAGCGTCCTCTCTGGAAGCTGACACCTGTGCACAAAGAGGCTGCATGGCTGCCGTCCACATCTCGGGGCCCCCGATGGACAGCCTCAGACCCCGGGCCACCTCTGTGCAGACGCCCGTGGGGACATGGGCACAGCCAGGAGCACTGTGGTCACCCCGTAACTCGGGGTCAGCAGGAGGCCCCCCTCCCCCCCTTGTCGGGAACTGTCCAAAGGGATACGGAGCCTGGATTCTCCAATCCTGTTCTCAGGCCTTGTTTGTGGCGAGCAAGGAGGTGATAAGACCGGGCAGGTGGAGGAGCCCTGGCGAAGTGGGGTGCCTCCCAGGGGCCGCCGCCGTACCCCAAGGAGGGCAAAAAGCAAAGAGGAGCCGCCACCTGCTGGGGCACATAGAAGATTCTGGAAAGGCTGCTTGGGAACAAGGATACTTGCTTTTCTGCCCCCTGGGCCCAAACTGAGGCCCTTGAAGAAGACGCCTCGTTCTTAGTGATTTACTTCCGGCGACGTGGGTGGGAGCTGAATTTGGGGGTGCCTGCTTCCTCCCCTTGCGCCTTCCTCCAGGGAGGGGGAGGCTTTCCACCAACTCCGCCACCAGCCCCTGACCTCAATGCTGGATGGCCACAAAGATGGGTCAGAAAGACGAGTTGTCAGTGCCTGAACTTGCACGAAAGACAAGGTCAGAGCGGGTCGCGTTGGGGAGCGCCGGGACACTGCTTGAGGACGCTGGACCGAGGCGACTGCCCCATAGCCGCGAGGTCACGATCACGGAATGAAGCTGCAGGCCCGGGACTGTGCCAGGCCCGGCTGTCCCTCACACGCCCCGGGAATAAGCTAATATTGCAGAGTCAACAGCGCGGCAGATACCTGCAGCCTCCGGTGCCTGCCCGGCCAGGGCCCCCGCAGGACACTGGCCCTTTCTTTAAAGAAAGCAAACAGAGACTCGTATCTGAGCAGAGAACAACAAAGCCACCTCAAGGTCACCCCCAGCGCCACCTGTACAGTTCCTTTGCCTTCTAACGTCTAAATGCCACCTGCTAACCTGCCGGCTCCAGGTTCCAGCGTCTACCGAGCGTTGTACGAACACCCTTAGTTCCCCATCGAAGCGTGGGGGGGAGGCGGGCAGTCGCTTCTGCAAAAACCAGCTCCCTCGCGCAGGCGGGAGCACTCACCTGTGCGGGGGAGAAGGGAGGTGCTTTCCTTGGTCCCACGAGGTGCTTTCCATGGCTACAATGAAGCCACAGGGGCCGAGACCCTGAGCCCGCCCCACGCCGGCCCCACCGGCCCCAGCCCGTTGTCAGTCTGTTCCGAAGGTGACCTCAGTTTACACAGGGGCAGGAAGGGATGAGCCTGGCGCCCACATGGGCCTGCTCGGCAGTGACGCCCACCCCTGGGGGTGGCATGGACTCTTGCCAGTCCCTGGCCTCCCTTCAAGGCCCACGGGGAAGAGTGTGCCAAGGGGGACGCGCCCGTGACAACAGGCGGCCGCTCTACCTGGCCGTGGCGAGTCCGAGGCCCCCCCACTCAGGGTCAGGCCACAGAAGGCCCTGCCCCTCCATCCTGGGGATGGGAACGTGGTCTCGGCAACGCGTGTGCATCAGGCTTCCCCAAATCTTGGGGTGATTAAATGCCACTGGGCCCAAGGGTGGTCATGGGGGCTCCCGGGAATCCTAGGAGAGAATGTCCCACTGTGCTCCTTCTGTCTAGAGCTAAAGAGGCACCAAATACGGGATTTGAGAATCATAAAGCATTGCAACAGGGAAAAGCCAGACCTGAATTTTCCCGTCACTCTAGAGCAGGAACGTTCAGGAAATTTCCCGAGGGCATCTAAAGGTCCCGGATGAAGAGACCAGACGGCCAGCCCCGCGGCCCGCCCCACCTCCACTCAGCTCCGTGGCCTGTGCTGCTCGGCGCTGGCCGTGATGTCTGCCTTTTCCCACAACCGACCTCAACCGAGCACATCAACCCTAGAGAAACACCCAGAAGGAATCCGGATTGGCATCTCCCACCCAGGCAGAGTCCTGCCCCAAATACTGCTGGACACCGGCCCCGCGGGGCTGGCAGGGAGGTCATGGCCGATGATGGTGAGCAGCCTCGCATGTCCACCCGGAGAGGCCAGAGGGTGGGGCCACCTGGCATGCCATCCAAGTGGCGCCCAGCGTCCCCTCCTCTAACATGGCCTGGCCCGCGGCAGGTGAACCCCACGTGGGCTCTGGAAGCAGCTCAGCAATGTCCGCTGAGGAAGCTGGGCGGCTGGACCCACCGTCCGGCGCAGGGCTCCCCGCCCTCACCCTGGGGTGAGCAAAGGGCAGATGCCCGGGCGTGGGGCGGCGCAGCCCCGGGGGTCCCCCAGGCTGGCCCAGGAGTGGCCCCGTCCCCGGGACATCTGTTGTGTCCCCAGCCCCGGCGCCTATGGAAACCCGGGGCGCCCTGAGCCGCCCTCCGTGGTCGCTTCTAGAAGGCTCACCTCCCACGCGAAGTCTGGCTCCTTGAGCGCTGTCCGGGCCGCCACCGCGTAGGGGCCGAAGCGCCGCCCCGCCTCCATCTTCTTCTTGGTCCAGACCCCCAGGCCGGCGCCAGGGACCGACGACTCCCGGAGCTCGAAGTCCGGCGGGATGGGGGTGTCCTCGGGGATGTAGACGGGGGCCTCGTAGGGCGAGCCCTCCTTGGGGGTGAAGTCCTCGCTGGTGGGGAAGGGGGACGGCGGCCCCGCAGCGACAGGGGACAGCACGCTGCCCTCCATCTCGTCCTCGGCGCTCTCGCCAGCCACCAGGTCCGGGCCAGGGTCGTACATGTTATTTACAATGTCGACGTCACCTGCGGGAAACAGCACAGCGCCTTCAGCCTGGCAGCGACCTCTTCCCCGGGGGGCGGGGACCCGGGGACCCCAGAGGCCCGGCCGCCGCCCTCCGCAACACCAACGCTGCCCCATCCCGGGAAAAGCTGCTGTTGCTCCCCACAAGGGGCCCCCAGGACAGCACTGCACCGAGCCCTCTGGCATCCAGCTTGAGGGCACGCCCTGCTCTGGGGGGCAGGGAAGGGCCTGGGCGCGTGGGGACAGGGATGAAGCCATGACACCCGGCATCCAGCATGGGGACCGATGTGAGACCCCCTCAGGACCGTCTCAGGATGCATCTGTGATTTGGACATCACGGGGTTGAAATACCCAGAGGTCTCGGGGGCGTGGGGTGTGGAACCCGCTTCCCTTTGGGGAATGTGGAGGTTGCGGCAGGGGGTCCCCCAGTCTGCACAGCTCTGCGGGGCCGAGGGGCCCGAGGGTTTCTGGAAGGCGTGCGCGGACCTGTGTGGGGACACGCAGTGACCTGGGCCTCGCCGGCCACAGTGGGGCAGGCCAGTCCCAAAGGGGTTGATGCCCAGCTAGGGCCAAGGGCGGGGGCTGGGGCAGGGCAGGGAGTGGGTGGGAGAGCAGAAAAGGGCGGAGTGGGCAGCAGGGAAGGAGAGAACTGGGGCGGTGGGCAGTGGGACTCGCCTCCCCTCCACACCGGCGACCCCACCCCAGGTCCAGATATTTCTGTGCCAGCCCCCTGGCCCACCCCTGCAAACGTGACCCGAAACCACAGACACCCTGCACGTGGCCCGGCCACCTGCTCCCTGATGGAATAACGGCCTCCAGGGAAAAAAGGATGCGAACATTCTGGAAAACCGGCCTCAGATCCCTCATGCTGGCTGCAAACAGATCAGCTCAAGAAGTCACAAAATGTTTTCTTTCAAAAGAAACCAAAGTCTTGAGAAAGGAGAAAAAAAAAATCACAGGGATAACACTTATTTAATTTAGCAGCATTCACAGAAGTAATTATGAGGTTTCGAGTGGCCGACGGCTCCTTTCTCGGCGCGCACGGGGCCCTTTCAGAGGCGCAGCCACGGGGCTGCC
>PVIY010061159.1:0-11348 GCA_004026745.1 Myrmecophaga tridactyla | reverse complement strand
ACCTCCCACCCCAGCGCGGGAACGCCCTGCGTGTAGAGGTAGGCGCGGCACCTTTGTCCCCTGGGGCTTCGGTCTGCACGTGGCGGCTGTCAGTACCCCATCGCCCATCGCCGGAAGGAAGGAGCGAATGGATGCCACACTCAGTCACCTTCCTATCTCCACTCCCTAAAGCAGCAGCTGATTGGGGCTGGTGCTCGATAAACTTGATAAATGTGTGCAGAATGCAGGACGATTGCGGTTCCCCTCCGAGCCAGCCGTGGGCGTGGGGGAGGAGTTAACCCCGGTTCCTCCGCCTTACCTGGGGGCGTGGGGGGCTTCGGGATGACGCCTATCCCGCCCCCCCTTCTCCAAATACCCTTAAAATGCTTCCAACTGGGGAAATGAGAGTTTAGATCAAGGGTCAGCAAACTTTTTCTGTAAACGGCCAGGTAGTAAATATTTTACGCTTTGTGGGCCATGCGGTGTCTGTCTCAACCGCTCAGCTGTGCTGGGAGCTCAAAAGGAGCCGCAGACCATACGGAAGTGAGCGCGCCTGGCTGTGTCCCAATAACTCTTGACTGTTTGACGTTGGAATTTGCATTTCTTATAGTTTCACGCATCACGAAATTTCTTCTTTTGATTTTTTTTCCCCCAACCATTTAAAAATCATTCTTAGCTGGTGGCCATGTGAAAACAGGCAGCCACCGGCTGGATGTGGCCTGCAGGTGTCCTTAGCAGATCCCTGGTTTAGATGAAAGTTTTGCCTGTGGTTTCTGAATTCAAGCCTTATAGCTGAGCACACACCCCCACCCCCACCCAGGGCCCTGGGCCATGTGCGCTGACCCCTGTATGAGAGAGGGGAGTGCCAGGGGAAGCAAGGGAAGCCCTGGTCCCTTCAGGGCAAGGGAGTGGGAGCATGAAGGCTGTGAATCTGAGAGATACAAGCTGATAAGTAATGTGGTTTCACTTCAGGTCATTTCCTGAAAGTCAGATCCACTTTGCACGCGAGGAAAAGAGCAGGAGCTTCAGAATTCACTCTCTGGGCCTCCAAATTAAAAGCCAAATAGGATGTAGCTTTTGCCTGGGCTGCGTCTTCATCCATCGAAAGCAGTTGTCTTCATCGACCGCTGGTGGGGTATGGTACTGTCATGCAGCCCCCGTGCAGTCACCCGGGCTGCTGCCGCGGGGATGCTGTGCACACAGCAGGGGTAGGTGCCACAAATGGGCTCAAGATACCACTAGTCATTCAAACAGGGAGGGAGGTGAAGTTGGGGGCTCCAATGGGAAGGCTTGCCCAGTCGGGTCTTCAGAGAACCTGCCACTTCTGGCCCAAATCCCAGAGCCTTGTCACTGGGAACCTGGTGGGGGTGGGACAGAGGCCTGAGCCAGATCCCCAGAGGGTATCTCTGGGAAAAGGGTTGGGAATTCTCTATAGAGGCCCAGCTATCTCAGGAGGAGCGTGGCAGAGTCTGCTGCCCGGAAACTGTCAGCTCCAGTCCCTGCAGAAGAGATGAGAAAAGAAGCCTGCGATGAAGGGCCTCTGAGTTACACACTCAAGTTCTCGAACTGCCTGGTATCTTTACTTGATCTGTGACCTTGGGCCAGATGCTTGACCTCTCTGAGTTTCAGCCTCCTCAACCTAGATAGAATCCTTCCAGCCCTGCCTCCTCTCAGGATTGTTCATTAAGATTCAAAGTAGCCCAATGTAGGCCCCAAAATGTCAAAGGGAATGTGTCAGTGTTAGCGTGTCCCAGAGGAGGCCATGGGAGCAGTGGGCTCTGCAGCAGGTCCTACGGGTTGGAGGGCCTTGTTCAATCCTTGCTCTCCCCACCGACAGCTGTTCAGAGCTGTTCCTTTGTTCCCTTCACAACCCAGAACCTTGGGCAAACTGGCATGGTAGAAAAAGACTCTTTGTGTTCAGAAGACTTGGGTACAGACTCACCTTAGAACTAGTTGTATAATCTCTGGTAAATCACGTTACCTCTCTGAACCTTGGGATCTTCATCTGTAAAATGGGGCTAGCAATATCTCCTTGGGCTGTTGGTGACAAGTTATCTTAAGGAATGTGAAAGAGTTTCTTAATTGTAATGGGCCCCCCCACACACAAGGACACATCTTTATGTATTCTCTCCCCGGCCAGGCCCAGGGTCTCACTGGGTCCTCCTGAGAGGGCAGGGACTCTGCTAACATCACCCCCCACCCCCATTTGTCAATCCTGGAGCCGGTGCTACACGTGCTTGACTCAGTCCACTGGGGGATGGAGCCTTGTCCCCATTCACTTAGACCAGCCCTCACCCCTCATCCCGAGGCTGGGCCAGCACGAAGCCTCCAAGCCCTGCTCTCCCTGCTCCGTGGCCCTGGCCCCTCACCTCTGTCCCCACTCCAAGTCATCCAAGGCCTCAGACATGGCCTTCCTGCCTTGCTATCTGAGAGTCAGTGGTCTCACACCCCCGAGAGCTGCTGAAGTTGGGTTGGGGAGGGAGCCAGCCCCTTGTAAATAGGTATTAGGCTTTCTCAGTAAAAATAAATAAATAAATAATCCGATACTGTTTGAAAAATTACATGAGCAAAGTGTGCTCCTTAGAAAACATTTAAATACAAGAATATATATATAGAAAAAAGAAATGTCCTCAGCCTTCCTTCCCTCCCCCTGCCAGATCTGCCTCTACTGGAACCCACCCAGCTCAGCTCCCCTCCTGACTCCTGAGCATCCAAGGGCAGTGAGGAGCCTCTTTACATCTGGCCCTCCTAGCACCATTCCCTGTAGACATTAGGTGCTGAACAAGTGCTGCTTGGTTGACCAAATGGGGCCTATTTCTTGGGACTTTAGTGCAGACCCGTTGAGAGCAGGGGGCCTGTAGTTGCCTTGTTCTTGAGGGGCCAGCAAGGTTTGGATGCAATTAGGGGATCAGAAATTAAGATTTAGGCTGAAATGACTCAATATTGGCAAAATAATGATCCTTTCAATGACAAGATGAAGATGGAGACTCTTGGGCTCTATTTCTCTACCATGGAGTAGAAAGTGATATGTTGTCTCTTTTGAACAGACAGTTTTTCATGCATACAGTGAATAATCTGTGAATCTCTCCTGCTTGCTAGCCTCCCGGCTGAGAGAGGGAAGGGCACTTAAATGAAGGAAACATGGCCTCACAGCTGTTCAAAAAAAAAGGACAGAAAAAGAAATGTTGAGTGGAGGTGGGGAGGGAGGAGAGAGAAGGAGGCTGCTAGCTCTTCTGGGGGTGTGGGGTGGGGGCAGGAGCATTGTGGCCTGAGCCCTAGAACCCCCTGGTGGGGGAGGGGCCTCCTAACCCTACCCTCCACCCCCTTTGCAACCTGTGGAAGCTGCCCTCGCATGGGGGGAGGGCTGGTCAGGAGTCCTTGGCCGCCAGCTCCTGAGACCAGGTGATGCTTGCAGGTAGTTAAGGGGGGGAGAGAGTGGTTTGATCTGGGTTAGCCCCTCTGGGCCTGGAGGTAAGTGGGGAAGGCAAGGAATGTAGTTTAGGGAGAAAATTTTAAAACACTTGTGACAGAGAACTCTCAACTAGAACAGTGGGATTGGCTGGGCCCAGAGACAGGGGGTAGGGCCACAGGCCGCTCCCAGGCTGGAACTCCCAGTCCTGGGGAAACTTTCATGCCCCCAAGAAGGCCCTTGGGGGCTGCTGCTCTCTTCCCAGCCCAGCCTCCAGAGTTCCACCTTTTCCTCTGTCCTTCTTTAGTCTGGGATCACAAAAGAGAGAGGGTATAGGCCCAGAAACTTCCAGTAAGGGAAGGGGGGTGAGCTCTCACTACAGCCCAGCCAGGCTTCAACTCCTTCTGTCCCCACGCCCCTACCAGGCAGCCCCATCCCAATTCATTCCAGTATGGAGCACCAAGGATACAAAAACAATAAAGCTGGTGCTAAGCAGGGCACAAAAGCTGCCCTAAAGCAGTGTGATCAGTGCTACAGTAGAGGCATCTACAGGGTGCTGTGCAAGCTCGGAAGCCAGAACGGTTCTGTTCACTTGGAACCAGAAAGAAGAGGGCAGGGCTATTAGGGTCTTGATGATTGAGTAGGAGCTTGCCAGGCAGAGCAATAGTGGGAGGGCATTCAAGGCAGAGGCAAAGCATGAACACAGCATGCAGGAGTGAAGAGAGCCGGGTCTGGGAAACGGTGAAACTACTCTGCGGGTGTGGAACCGCAATGCCTGTGTTTGAATTCCAGCTCCACTTTCTAGCTATATTGGGCAGTTTGCTTAACCGCTCTCTTCCTCCATTCTCTCATCTGTTAAAGGGCATTGATAATAATTGTGGTAGTCATTAGTGTTATTGGCCAAGTATTTTTGACTATTTCTCCTTCTAGGCACAGGTTGGCGTGTATTTTCTGGTCCCTTTTTGGTTGGATGGGATCATGTGATGAGTTGTGACCAATAAATTGTAAGCAAAAGTGTCTTTTCCAGGCCGGGGCATTCAGTGGTCAGAGTGAGATCCTCCAGAGCTCTCTGTTTTCTTTCTGGGATAACATGGTGACCAACAGCATTTGAGATGTGACTGCTTTATCAGTCCAAGCCCCTGAGCTGCTCCAATGAGCAGAGTCCCGACAATGCACATCAAACCTGTAGCTTTCATAAGACATAAACCGTGACTGTTTTAAGCCACCAAGATTTGGGAGATGTTTGTTACCGCAGAGCAGCCTATGCTGACTGATACAGTAATACCTACCTCAGAGGGTCGGGAGAGGGGTGACATGAGTTAATACATAGAGCGGTGCCTGGCACATAGCATTCAATAAACATTAGCTGCTATTATTATTATTATTCGGGTGGAGAGGAGATGCCACAGAAGAGCCTGGAAAGGGAAGCAAAGGGCTGTTTGTAAAGAACCTTAAACACCAGGCTCGGAAACTTGGGACTAATGCTGAAAGCAGTAGGGAAATATTCAAGATTTTTTTTAAGCAAGACAATGACATGCTTTATAAACAGTTCACTCCAGGATGTGGCAAATAACAGACACCTAATAAATACTTCCTGAATGAATGAATGAAGAGTGCTTGGAGGAAGAGGGGCCACTTCGGAGGCCGCATCAGTAACCCAAGTATACCATGGTGGGGGCTGGACTCGGAGCAGCGGCTTGGGGGGACCCTGGGCCAGGCGCTGGGCTGCCATGCGCACCGCCACTCACCCAGCCCCAGCCTACCGGGCAGGCAGCTTCAGGGCACTGCTACCGCGTGCGGCCGGCAGCGCCGCCTCGTAACTCACCATGTTTATGATGAAGCAGAGCGGTTGTTTGGGAAGACAGCCGCTCTGATACCCAACAGCCCGCGGGGCCATCCCTGAGGGTTCTCCTCCACCATCCGCTGTTCAACACGCGGGCTCTCTCTCCAAACCCTGTTCCCCCACACCCCCCATGGCGCTGAACTCTCCCACATGCACACACACGTGCACGCGTGCACACACACACACACACACACACACACCTGCCTCTCCAGCGCTGCAGCTGAGAGGAAATTTATTGCAGCCCCAGACTGCTATGGGCAAATACTAATAAAATGCTGTTTTGCTGCAATTTGTTTAATTGGCCACAAAAGAGATGTCTCGAGCATGCGCTGGCTCTGCCCCATGCCTGCCCGCCCGCCTGCCTACCTGTCCGCCCACCTGGCTCTCAGATGCTTTCTTCTCCTGGGCCATGGTCCCCTGGCTGTGACCACCAAGGATGGGATGATGGGGAGAAGAGGACAGGAGGATGAGAGGACAAGCAGAGTGGAAAAGAGGAAACTTCTGGACTTGAGAGGGCGGGAATGACCCCACCTCCATTTAATCTTCCAGCACTTTCCCAAGCCCTGTCACCTGTGAAACTCATGATCCTCTTGATCAGCCAGTCTGCCCAGGTGCAAATCCTACCATTTCTCCTTAGCTGTGTGACCTCAGGCAAGTTGTAGAACCTCTCTGTGTTCTAGTTTACTGCAAAATGGGGGTGATAATAGGGTTGTGAATATTAAACTGACTGATACATGTAAAACATTCAGAGGAATGCCTGGGCCATAAGAAGCATGAAATCAATGCTAAGAACTTAGACTGCTTGGATTCTTATCATAGCTTTGCCACTTACCAGCTGTGTGAGCTGGGACAAGTTATTTCACTGCTTTGTGCCTCAGTTTTCCCATCCATGAAATGGGATAGCAATTGCTTCTGCCTCTAAGGGTTGTGTGAAGATCAAATGCGTTGATCAGTCTAAAGGGATTAGAATAGAGCTTGCCACATAGGAAGAGCTACCAAAGTAAGAGCTGCTGCTGTTAGCGGCAGTGCAGTGAGCTATTGCTCTGGGTTAGAGTGTTTGGGAAGCCTTTGTGCCCCATGATCCTTAGGGATCATGCTGCTGTGGGGCAAGGATGGGTCCCTGGATCTGAGAATCCCCAAGGGGTAAAAAGGTCAAGTCAGTTCCTGCTGTTTGAGGCCAGCTGGCTTGGCTGGCAGGGTAGGGGAAGACCCTTTTAGGTGACTCTGCTATAGCTCCCCAGACAGATCCCTGGGGGCTAGGCTGCTGCTCATGGGGTCAGCTCAGCTTCCCAGCTGCTTCCCTGTTGGCCTCTGGCACCCACACTCCGGGGCTGGGCACCTTGCCACCAGCCAGATGGCCCCAGCAGAGGCCGGGGCGTGGGAGAGGAGGTGTTGGATTGGGTTAGGCCAGGCTGCAGGAGCTGGGCATGGGGGTCTTGGGACAGATGGGCCTGTGTCTGTCCAGAGCACAGGATGCCTGGGGGGTGGGGGCAGCCCATCCTCATGACAAAGCTGGGCTTTAAGGTTTCCTTATTTGGTGGGGTAGAGGGAGAGTGCAGGATGGGGAGTCAAGAGACTCCAGGCAGGTCCCTTCCCTTTCCTGGGTCTGTTCCTTATCTAAAAAGGGTTGTACTAGATGATTTATCTGATAATCCAGGTGAAATAGTTAGCTAGGGACCCGGCACACAGTGAGTTCTCAAAACCTGTGTCATTGTTGTCATTATTTTCCAGCAGGATAGAGATTGAGAATGTGGACTCAGAAGTCATTCTGAGCATTCAAGGCCTGGCTCTGCCACTTACCAGCTGTGTGGCCTTGGGCAAGTGAATTAACCTCTCTGTGCCTCATTTTTCTCATCTGTAAATGGGCAAATGGCAGAAGGCACCTCCAAGGGTCACTGTGAGGATCCAACAAGATAAAACTGTGAAGCACTTGGAAAAGTGCTTTACAGAAAGTACCACAAGCAAAGAGTCAATAAATGTTAATTAGTATCCCCATTTTATAGACAAGGGAAGCAAAGCTCAGACTGATTAAGCAACTTGCCTGCCAGAATTCAGTCCCAGGTGGATCTGACTTTAAGGCCATGTGAAAATGCTGCACTGACCCCTGTACCCTATGGCATACCCAGCAGTCAGGGTAGAAGTTTTCTTCAGGAGGGCTGAGTTTTCTTTGGACAAAGTTTCCTGAATCAATGGAGTCAAGATCATCAGAAACACACAGAACAGGCATGTGTGGTATGTGTGTGTGTGCGCGCACGCGCGCGTGCCTGTACAGCTGTGCCCTCATACCACATCTCGTGGGTATCAGACAGCCAGCTCCCAAGAGCCCTGTTAAGGGGAAAACAGGATTAGATTCTCAGGTATTGGGCCGCAGTGACTGAGCTCCTGCCAGACTGCCACTTATGTGTTTGTGAGACCTCGAGCAAGTGGCTTCAACCTCTCGACCCTCAGTTTCTTCATCTGCAAAATGGGGATTAAAATAGTACCTGCCTGACAGGGCATGCAGTAAGGATCCAGTAAATGTCAGTTTTTATTATTACTATCATTAAGTTGCCTAATTATTCCTCCCCCAACCCTCATGGACCCTGCCCCAGGCACACACAGGCCCTACTGCACACCCTTGGGGCCCCCTGAGCTTCCCTGGCCTGCAGCAGCTGACCCCCATTGTAGTGGCCGGCCAAGGTCATCCTCAGCAATGGACACAGTAACTGGTCTACCCACACATGGGCAGGGTCAGTGCTACCTCAGACACTACCCCCAGATGAGGCTGGAGAGCGGGGTAGCCCCTGGCTCACTGTCTGAGGCCCTGGGTCTGCTGGTTCATCTGGCAGGGTGCCATTCTTAGGGTCTTAGGTGGCTCCACTGTGATCCCTGCCCTGGGGAAGGGTCCTGCAGCCTGGGCCAAGTACTCTATGCCTCCCTCCCCTCTCCCCACCAGGCTCTTCCCACCCACAGCCTGCCCCCTGTGGCCCTGCCCCCTTCTGACTGCTCCCCGACCCAGAGCAGGCATAATCTCCTTCAAGCAGTGCTCCAGGTCCCAGGCTCCCTGCCAGGACCCTTTCCCACACTCGTTGGGGCTACTCCGTGTAGGATGAACACCCCCTCTGACCATCCGGAGAGGACCTTCCTGAAGCAGCCTTCATCCCTCTGAACAGAGAAGACTCCAGAGTCCAGAGTGCAGGCAGCCAGGAGAGCCAGAGCTTGGGAAGTTCAAGAAGGAAAGGTTGAAGAGATACCATCAGTCTCGGCCTGGGGCTGGACCGCAATGTCCTGCCCCAGCCATAAACGTGCCTGGGGTTCTGTCCACTCTCTTCCATTCTCAGGGGTTAATATGGGAGGGGTCAAGCCCACCCTCCCTCCCTCCTGAGGCTTGTGCAGCCAGCTGTGGTGAACAACAGCTGGATACACACACCAGGATGCATGGTCTCACGCCCTCTGCCAGGACCCAGTGGTCAGAGGAGAGGGAGGGCCGGGCGGGCGGTGGGGGCAGCTGTTGTGGGAGGGCATTGGGGTTTGGGGAGGCTGCCTAGAGAGGGGTGGGCGGGAAGGAGGGGAGAGTTGCTGAGCAGTCAGCAGGCATCCCCACCCTGACGTGCCAAACCCTGTGCAGGGTGACTATAGGGACAGCCCTGTTCCTGAGCCTCAGCCCCCACTGAGGGCGATGGGACTGGACAGGGCAGTGACAGGTCCCAGGCATGGGTGGAGAAGATAATTGTCAACAACCCAGAGAGCCCTCCCGAGGCCAGGAGTGAATGCCATGGCCTCTGCTTCCCATCAGCTCAGCCTCTAAGTCCCTCTGAGAGGTGACAGGAATCCAGGAAGGGCAGGGATTTTGTCAAGCATTTGTTCTTTCACTGAGCCAGGCTCCGTGAACAGGAGCACAGGCCTTGTCCTCATGGAGCTTGGAGGAGACAAGTTCATGGGCAATTCCCATTCCATGTTTTAAAGGCTTGAACAGGTGTGTGCAAAAGCACAATGGACAAGTGAGTACCTCCCCCAGAGGCAAGGGTCAGTGAGGCTTCCTGGAGGAAGGGACACCAAGCTGGGACGGGAGGAGGTGCTGGCCCATGCCCGGTGCCGGCAGGGAGAGGCATTCCTGACAGAACAGCACGTGCAGAGGTCCCACTGAGGAGCCCATAGCTCAGTGCGCCCAGGAGTGGAGGGAGGTGAGGCTGGAGAGGTGCGGGAGGCCCAGACCACTTGGGAATTAGACATGGGCACTTCATCCCGAAGGCCTTGGGAGGCCCTGGAGAATAAAAAGCAGGGAAGGGACACACCCAATACACATTTTAAGATCACTTCTGACTGCAGTTGAAAACTGGAGGCAGGGAGGCCAGGTAGGCTAGTGGCAGAAGTCTTGGTGGCCTAAATCTAAAAGAAATATTTAAGATGCAGAACTGATGGGACGTGGCACTGACTTGCTGGTGGAAGGCGAGGGAGGCAGGGATCTGCTTGGGCAAGTCAGTGGCTCTGGCGTCAATCACCAACATACAGGACACCTGCAGGTTTGACTGATAGGGAAGGGGACAGGCCCAGAGTTTAACTTTGGTCCTATAGAGTATGAGGTGCCAACTCCTCCCTCTCTGCCTGTCCCCTGCAGTGCATCCCTGCCTGGGGCTCCGGGCATCAGGTCCAAGTTCCCGCGTTCACTCACAACATTTTCTGAACGTCCTCAGCATGTCAGCAGTGCAGGGAAGACAAGGAAATATGCAGCCACCTGGTTCTTGCCCTCCAGACCCTTCCAGTCAGCAGGGGAGGTGGGCCACGTGCACAAATAGCAGCCACGCAAGGTCTGGTCTGTCCAAGTCAGAACTTTATTGCTTTTGACCAAGGGCTGTTTGCAAGGGCAGTAAATTATTAAGGGCCACGTGAGTGGTGCAGATGGTAATTGCCTCAGCGGGTCAGAGGAGAGGGAAAGCCCTTCTTGCTGGGGCGTTGGGGGACAGAGAGGGGCAGGGATGCCAGCTGCTCGGAGCCAGGAGACAGGGTTCAAAGCCCCAGCTATGCCCTAATGTGAGTGACCTTAACCAAGGGGTTGTATCTCTTTGAGCCTCTGTTTTCTCACCTGTAAAATGGGGATGAGAATAAAGCTCACCCTTCCTCCCTCCGATGCTGATGTGGGATCAATGGAGCAGACAGTTCATCGATTTTTCTCAAAGCAAACAGGGTTTGAGAAAAAGCGTCACCCCTTTGCAAGGAGTCGCGATCCCCTTGGCCCTGGTCATAGGATTTTAAATTAGCGGACCAGAGTTCAAATCCTGGTTTGGCTACTAAACTGGCTGGGCGCCTTTGGGCAGGTGACACAACCTGTCCAGGCCTCTGTGTCTGTAAAATGGGGCGACTGCTCCTGCCCCCAGGTGAATGAGATCACTGTCTATGCCTGGCCAGGGCACCAAGTGGGGGGTTGGGGGTGGTTAGGGGAGTAGGGGGAGGGGTTGATCAGTATCTTGGGGGCAGCACCAAATCTCTGGGACAAGTTCACCCAATCCTAAATCCCCCTGGGTAGAGAGGCCTGGGCTTAGGATCTGAGGGGTCCTGGCCTTTTTTTTTTTTTTCAATTATAACATATGACACAAAATTCCCCATTTTAACCACTTTCGTGTGTACAATTCAGGGGGGATATTAATTGCATTCACAATATTGTGCTACAGACAGCACCATCCAGGACTAAAACTTTTCCACCACCCCAAACATAAATTCTGTTCCCATTAAGCATTAACTCCCCATTCTCTCCTCCATTCCTCATCCTTCCCCCAACCCCGCATCCCCTGGTAACCTATAGTCTCCCTAGCCCTGGCTATTCTTAACCACAAATCTTCCCAGTCATGCAAAGCCTTCATTGTCTCCCTCCCAAGGTACCCTGGAACCTCGTCTCTGCCACTGCCTCCGGTGGCTGGGAGGAGGTCCCAAATCCCCAGCCACTCCCCTTCAGCCCCCCGATAACGTGCATGGAGACACTGTCTGCAGAAACTTCCCAGATAAACACTGCCTGCAAAAGATAACCAAGGTCCTATCAGCCTGGCATCTTGTTCTCCAGACTGCAGGCGCTGGTGATAACGGGATTGCGTGGGGGCCGCATCTGCTGGGACCCAGGTGGGAGCTTTTGGCAGGTTCCTCCCC
>PVIY010061158.1:0-11343 GCA_004026745.1 Myrmecophaga tridactyla | reverse complement strand
TCTCTTGCTGCTTTCAAGATTCTCTCTTTCTCTTTGACCTCTGACATTCTGATTAGTAAATGTCTTGGAGTATGTCTATTTGGATCTATTCTCTTTGGGGTACGCTGCACTTCTTGGATCTGTAATTTTAAGTCTTTCATAAGAGTTGGGAAATTTTCAGTGATAATTTCCTCCATTAGTTTTTCTCCTCCTTTTCCCTCCTCTTCTCCTTCTTGGACACCCACAACACGTATATTCATGCGCTTCATATTGTCTTTCAATTCCCTGAGTCCCTGCTCATATTTTTCCATTTTTTCCCATATATTTTCTTTTTCTTGCTGGATTTCAGATGTTCTGTCCTCCAGTTGACTAATCCGATGTTCTGTCTCTCAAAATCTACCATTGTAGGTTTCCATTGTTTTTTTCATCTCTTCTACCTTGCCTTTTTTCCCCATCAGTTCTGTGGTTTGTTTTTCCAGACTTTAGTTTTCTTCTTTTTGTTCATTCCTTGCCTTCTTTATATCCTCCCTCAATTCATTGATTTGGTTTTTGATGAGGTTTTCCATGTCTGTTCGTATATTCTGAATTAATTGTTTCAGCTCCTGTATGTCATTTGAACTGTTGGTTTGTTCCTTTGACTGGGCCATATCTTCAAGTTTCCTAGTGTGATTTGTTATTTTTTGCTGGCGTCTAGGCATTTAATTACCTTAATTAGTTTATTCTGGAGATTGTTTTCACTTCTTTTACCTAGCGTTTTCTTGCTGGATGAATTTGTTGTCTTTCTGTTCTTTGACATTCAGTACAGTTTTATCTGGACCTCTAGCTTAAGTTTTGTTTAACAGACTAGAATTTTTCAGTTCGTGTTTTCTTGTTTCTTGCCCTGCTTGTGTGGTGCCTTTCCCCCACACACACTTAGGAGGGTCTACTTAGATATTATAGACCCCAGCTGGATTTTCCCAGACCAAACTGGCCTCCTCTCAGGAGGAAAGATTCACCTGCATTGGTTTTCCCTGAGGGTGAGACCCAGTAGGTTGAAAGACTTTCCTGTGAAGTCTCTGGACTCTGTATTTCTTATCCTGCCCAGTATGTGGTGCTTGTCTGCCTGCAGGTCCCACCAGCGTAAGATGATGCGGTACCTTTAACTTTGGCGGACTCTCCCTGCTGGGGGCGTGGTGGAGACAGATGAGAGGTTGTAGGCTGGTTTTAATGGCTTCAAATGACCAAGCCCTGGTGTCTGAATTCCTTGAGGTAGGGATTCCACCTGAGTTGGGCTTCACCCCTCCCCTGGGGAAGGCACAGGCTCCAGACAAGCCCCCAGAAGAGCTCACTTCTGCCTATGCTTGGTGCAGTTGCAGTCTGAGAAGTCCTCCGCTATATCCAAAGGCAGTCAAGCCTTTGTAGAAACACAGCCACAAAAACCTTTTGTTTTCTTCTTTTTCTTTCCCCTTTTTCTGTCAGCCCTGTCCCCTTGGCACCGGGGCAAAAATGAGCAACCTCCGCTTTGGCCAGGTTCACCTAAGCTGGGGGCCTATTTTTAGTAGTCAGAATTTGTTAATTAATTCCACAGTTGGCATTTGATTGTGCTCAGTCCCTGCTGCTGGTAAAGTCCTTTCCTTTCCCCTCTGGGAAGCAGCCTGTGGGGGGGGGGGGCACCAGCCGCCACAGCTTTGGGAACTCACGGTTCTGGGGGGGCTCACAGCCAGTCCTGCTGGTCCAGACTGGGGTACGCTGTGTGTCTGATCACTGATGTGGCCCCAGGAGATGTTCTGTTCTGTTTCTGGTTGGTTGGTTAGTAGTTGTTCTGGAGGACGAACTAAAATGCGCACATTGTTAAGCCACCATTTGACCTGGAAGTCTGATCTTTGTTTTAAAGTGCTTCCTCCTTCCCCTTTTGATCGAGAAGATTGTCTCAAACCCTTGATGCTGAGTCTCAGCTCATTCCAGGGGTTTTCTCAATCCCTTGATGCTGAGTCTCAGCTCATTCTAGGATTTCTGTCCCATGTTGCCAGGAAGGTCCACACCCCTGGGAGTCATGTCCCACCTAGACAGGGGAGGGCAGTGAGTTTGCTTGTTGTGTTGACTGGAGAGAGAGGCCACATCTGAGTAACAAAAGAGGTTCTCTTGGGGGTGACATTTAGGCCTAATTTTAAGTAAGCTTGACCTATCCTCCATGGGGTTAAGTTTCATGTGAACAAACCCCAAAATTGGGGACTCAGCCTAGAACTTTGGTTGTCCGCACTGCTTGTGAGACTATCGAGAATTCAACTTGGGGAAGTGAATTTTCCCCCTTTCTCACCATTCCCCGAAGGGGACTTTGCAAATACTTTTTTATTCACTGTTCAAATCACTCTGGGATTTATCGGGGCATCATTCTGGACAATCCAACAAAATCTCATGCCCTACTCAAGTTCCATGTACTTATGGTGTTCAATTAAACTATCTACATAAGTTATAATAGGAAATGCACTAGTCAAAATATAAATTTTGTAGCAAATAAACATTTTTTGCTTTAGTCTCACACATAAGTTAAAATTTTAAAATATTAATTGCTATCAGGTTTCAACACCCTGCAGTAATGACATTCCTATGTTCTTCCTCATGCAAAAACATTATTTTAAATTTGTACATATAGTCACTATCAGTATATGCTCTAGGCATTCCTAGATTATACCATCTCGGTCTTTATCATCTATCTTTCTTTCTGATTTCTTTTGTGCCCCCCAGCCCTCCTCCCTCTATCATTCTCACATTCAGCTTCATTCAGTGTTTTAACATAATTGTTTAATAGTCAATTCTTAATGACTGAATAATCATTTAGGCAAGTGAACCATATCTTACTTAAATATTACCTTTAACTGTATCATTGTATTTCCCACTTTTGCATACTGACATTATGATATGCTTCTTTAAAAGATTTTTTCAATTGTGCCTTCAAGAGTTGCTAAAACTTACTTATATTACTAAAAATATAGTCAATGAGGGGAAATAATTTTAACTGTTTTCTGTACATTTTAACAAATATTTGAGCGCCTACTTTAGATCAAGTCTTGGAAAACCTTAGTGAACCTTACTCTGTTAATTGGGAGCCACTCATCTATATCATGCTACCTTGGTATACAATTAATGAAACAAGATTAAGTTGCATGGTGCAAAGAAATCATCTTTAACATATGAAAGAACAGTTGCTTAACTCTGAGTGCATAGATAAATATATAAAATCTTAGATAAAATTTGACATACTCAAAAATTAATGTCACCTATTTCCATCTTTGATAGAGGACCTTTTAAAAATTTCTGTGCCTTTTTCTTTTTTGTAAAATAAAACAAATCAACAACAAAACAGATTTATGACTTAGTGAATAAAGTGAACATTCTTTTAGCTATCACTCAGGTAAATTGAACTTCTCCAGCTAATTCCTCCATGTGCCTCATTCCAATTACAGCTCCTTCCCTTCCTCAAAAAATAATAATTATCTGGCTTTTATAGTAATCACTGGCATGAGTGTTTTAGTTTGTTTCTCCTACAAGTGTGCATTCTTAGGCAGTGTAGCTTGGTTTTGCCTGTTTTTAAGATGTAATTTATCTTTTAATTCTCTCTTTTGAGCTACATATTCCCCCTCTATCCTTTTCTTTTCCTTATAATTTGTCTATTGAAGAACAACCTAGACTTCGTGACCTGTAGAGTTTCCTCCTATCTGGATTTTTCTAAATGTATACTTAAGGTTGAGGTGAAGTTCGGAATTGTTCTCTGTCCTTTGTATTTCGTGCAAATTGACAACTGGATCCAGAGGTTTGATCCAACTCAGGTTTGATCCCTTTGTAAAAGCTGCAGCTGATGTTGTATCCTTTATCAATGTTGTTGTTTCCTTTATCAATAGGAAAATAATATCTAGGGTTCACTTTTTTTCTTTTTTGGTAGCAGCCATTTAGTATGGCATGCCTAGATTTGTTAATTCATTGGAGGTGGAAAATGGGGATTTTCATTTCATTTATTAGGTGTAATAATTTTATAAGGAGATGCTTTCTACTGTGTGGTCACCTAGTGGTACAATTTATAACAAAAGGCAGAATAAATGTTTGATTCTTTCCCTTTATTTACTCATATTTTCAAGATAATTGGTTCCCTCTTGTCTTCAGAAGGTGAACCAATTAGGTTTTTTGTTTATTTTCATTTCATATGAACTAATGGCTTGCAATATTTGAGAGATTTCAATTCACTGCAATTCTTTTCCTTATTGAGATCAAATTGTCCCATTTTTGTCCAGTGAGAGCCTCCTAAGTTGGCTCCTGAGTCCTTTTGAAATGACCCTACTAGTCTTTAGTAGTTTACTTGCCATCCATTGTGTTTCAAGTGGAAATCAGCCATTTCTCCAAGACGCTTAGTTTCTTTACATGGGAACTGGTATTTTAAGACCACAATTTGGGTGGTAGGAATGCTCATTGCTGCTGGTATGATGGATGTTTCCAGGTCCTTTGAATGGACAGAGCTAGGGACAATATTTTGTATACACACAGATACTTTGTTCATACTGAAAGATCTGGGATTTTTTTGAGTTTTAATTTAGACTCTTCTATAATATCTTCCTTATCTACATTGATAGTTCAAGAATCCTGGTCCTCAAGGACACAAGGGATGATAGAATTAGAATATCTCAGTTATTCATTTATCTCACTTTTCATCAACAGAATTAGAATAACATTACTAAATCAACTATGATAATTAAAAACAGTTGGAAAACTTTTGCATGTGCTACATTCTCCCCCTGTTTTTAAAAATATAAGTACAGTTCCTACATTTCTAGATCATATAGTTCTAATATATTATAATGTCTCCGTGTAAATCCTCATTGTCTTTATTCTAGAAGTAACTATATGTTTAATGTTTACCACCACTTCTTTATATAGATGTCTCCCTTTTCATTTTGATTGTCTGACGCTTACTCCCTAGTAGATTCCTTAGAAAGGCTCCGTGGGAACCTTTGTCCCATGTTGAATTCATGCATCTTGATAGCAATTTGAGCTCTCTGTATTCAAATGTTATTTTTACCATATATAAAATCCTTGGCTCACATTTTCTTTTCTTGAGTGTCTTAAATATGACACTCCATTTTCCTCTGGCATGAAATGTTGCTACTGAAAAGTGATAATGAGCTAATTTTGCTTCTCTTGCAAGTCATGCACTCTTTTTACCTATAAGCAAAAGTCCATTAATTTTTCTAAAATTTCTTGGTCATTTTGGATTAATAGTCTCAGGTGCATGGCATGCTCTTCTAATATGTGGTTTCAAATCTTTTTTGCTTCAGAGAAGTGTTCTTGAATTAAAGCTTTTAGTGTTTTTATTCACTTACTTTGGTTCTTTTCTTTGGGGATCCTGTTACCATCTGTTGGATCTTCCTTGCCTATTGTCAACATGTGTCACTCTCTCAAATCCATTTATATCTTTTCATTTTTTTAATTTTAAAAATGTTCTACTTAATTATTTGGCAACCACATGTATGATAAAGGCTTAATATCTAGAATATATAAAGAAATCCTTCCACTTAACAAAAAGCCAAATAACCCAATTTAAAATGGGCAAAAGACTTGAATAGACATCTCTCCAGAGAAGATACACAGCAGTCCAGAAGGCATATGAAAAGATGCTCAACATCATTAGCCACCAGGGAAATGCAAATGAAAACCACAATGAGGTACCAGTTCAGACCTATCAGAATGGGTGCTGTTTAAAATATGGAAAATTACAAGTGTTGGAAAGGATGTGGAAAAATAACACTTATTCATTGCTGGTAGGAATGTAAAATGATGCAGCCTTTGCAGAAGAGTCTGATGGTTCCTCAGATAATCAAGTATAGAATTACCATATGAGCTGGTAAATCCCACTATGTATATACCCAAAAGATTTGAAATCATACAAATATCTGCACACCAATGTTCATAACAGCATTATTCACGATTGCCAAAAGATGGAATCAACTCAAATGCCCAAGAACCAATAAATGGATAAACAAAATGTAGTATATATATATACAGTGGAATAATTATTCAGCCATAAAAGGAATGAAATTCTGATACAACATGCATGGACCTTGAAGACATCATGTTGAGTGAAATAAGCCAGACACCAAAAGACAATATTGTTTGATATCAACTGATAGGAAATAATTAGAATAAGCAAAGGTTAGAGTCTAGAATATATGTTACTAGGGTAGGGTTGGCGATAGGGAATGGGAAGTTAAGGTTTAAAATGTACTGACTTTCTGTTTGGGACACTGGAAATGTTTTGGTAATGGATGTTGATCATGGTAGCACAACATTGTGAATATGATTAGCAGCACTCCAATATATTTCTGAATGTGATTAAAAGGGGAAATGTTAGGTTTTATTATGGTAACAATAAAAATTTAAAAATCTGTGGAACTGCACTACACAGTGAACCTTAAGTTAAACCACAGGGTATAGTTAATAGTATATTAACTGTAATATATATATATGATCTTTTTTCTTTGTTTTCACCTTCTATTTCTCATAACACATTATTGTGTTTACTTTCCCTTGTGTTGTAGTTTAATCTTTGCTTTTTAAATGATTTTTTTCATTTCTAGTTCTTTCTTGAGGATTTTGATAATTTTTAAGTTGTAACATCCTTTCTTTGTAGTGATATTATTCTTCTCCTTATTCCTTTTTTTCCCTACATATCTTTGTTTAGGATTTGCCTTCAATACTTTTTGTGAACTTTTAGAAAGAGGCTTACTTTAGATATCTTTCTAACTTCACAAAGTACCCTCTTCTGTTATTTTAATGTAAAGTTACAAAAAAAAAAAAAAAAAAGGCAACATGCTCTCTGAGATTTCCTGGCTCCATTCTCCTTCCCAACTTTCATTTAGATTATCTCTTCTCCTTAATTTCTCTTGTCCTTGTATGCTCAATTTATTTATTATTTTCTGGGGGTGGGAGGGTGTGCATGGTCCGGGAATCAAAACCGGGTCTCCTGCATGATAGGCTATCAATTTTTATTTTACTCCTAGTTGTTTCTGTGTGGGGTCCTGTCCTAGAAAGAATCCCTGATGGATACACTTGGAGAATATATAGAGGCTAGATTGCTCCAACCCCCTAGGTTGGACCATTGTTCCTTGCATTTACCTGATAATGAAGTGGACCAAACCCCTCCAAATTTTAGCTGCTGTTCTCAACTTGGTCACAGCACTTTATGTGAATACCCATACTCCTGTTAGGAGGTTCTTCTGTTTTCACATGCATCAGATGCTCTGTTTTGCCTATAGCACCAAGGTCTTGTGGCAATTGGTGTTTTAATCCCACTCATATTTTGGAGTTTGTATATATACCTTGTCAGGTAGTTTTATTGTGAATGGTGTCCATAAATTTTTTCATCTGTCATTTCGTTTTTGTTTTTTTGTGAAACTTCAGGAAGATCCAAAACCTATAGTCATTATGTTAATAATGTTCCCCAACCACCACCAGTGGAACACTCAAAGTGTATTCCTATTCACAGATATTGTACTGAACTGTCATAACACTCCTGTGATACATATAGATAGAGCAAATGTCTATATAATTTATAGACGAGGGTACTAAGATTTGAAGGGGTTATTCAGGCAAAAATGAAAACGTCAACTTGGCTTAACCAAGGATTTATTTGTTGTCTGTTTCAGTTGCATTGCAGCATGGTAGAATTCCTTTGATCCTACAATTCTACCTCTGATTTGATAACAGAGAATAGAGTAGGAAGGAAGACATTTTGGCTCTGGAGGATCCCCACATCTCCATACCTTGTCTTCAACTGATAAAAGAATAGCCAAACTGGATTTGCTAAATTAGTACTTGCTGAAAGTAAGGGCTAACACTTTCTTTATCTCATTATATGCTACATAAAACTTTACATTTTTGTTTTCTAAGCTGGTAATTGATTTACTGAACACTAATTTATATAAGTCTTGAAATTAAATAGGATAATCTAGTATTTTCCAAAACACAATGCAAATACTAGTGGTATAAGAAATTAATTTAGGTGGTAAGTGAACCAATATTTTAAAATAAATAATTATGTCCTATCATGTGTACTAGGAAAATTAACTAGAACATGATTGCATAGGATGACACTCTCTTTTTTTTAAGTAGGTAATCTTTTAAGTTCATTTAAAAATACTGAGTAAATTATATAAATGGTAACTTCACATGGAAAATCATGATGATGATAAATGGTAAGTTTAGAAGCTGAAAAATTGTTTATAGTTGTTTACATTGATATTTTGAAAATTTTATTTCCAAATTCATCTTTTTCTGTTTTGATAACAACACTGATTAAAAACAAACTAAAAAAAAAAAAGTACACTGTAATGAGGAATCTCTGTTTTTTTTTTTTTCAGTGTCAAATACTGATGCTAATAATGATTCATGCACCAAATAGAATGCTATATGTTTTAGGATTGTATCGGAGGGAAGGCTGTATAATATCTCTATTGTGGCAATAATTAACACATATTTCAAAGTTACCAAAGCGGCCTTCACAAAATTACATTGAATTGCCACCAATTCATTTGCAGAGAAGTAAGTAAATTATAGTTTAGTAAGTTTAACCTCAATCTTCTGAAAGTTGTAGAATAAGCATTCTTATAAACACTTAGAAAATACTAACTTACAGGGACAAGTCACATAAACTTCATTTTCTTTTTGATGGGGATGTTAAGCCAGTAAATCAGAAGTGTGTAAGAGATACTATATCTTGTTTAAGCAGGGTATTCGATAGAATCTCTCACAGCCTTGTAGAATAGATGAAAAATCCACATTTTATATTGTGTCATTATAGTAAGTTGGGTGAATTTCTATAAGTCCTAGTTAAAGTAGTATCTTCAAAAAGTAATTACCAATGGCAGTGGTGGCATGGGAGTGGGTGATGAGGCATTATGGCTTATTGAGTACAGAGTTTCTATTTGGGGTGACGAAAAATTTTGATAATGAATGGTGGTGATGGTGTCACAATATTTGAATATAGTTGATACAACTGCATATATTAGTTGTTAAAATGAGAAATTTTGTGTTGTATATATGTTATCACAACAACAATTTTAAAAGTATATCAAATGAATGAGAAAGTTCAGGAAACATAAGTATGAAATAGTCTTGCAAGTTACAGCTACCATGAAATTAATAAATGTGCAGGTGCTTCTTTAAAGTGAGGAATGCATGGTTTACATACTACAAGTTTCATGTCCAGAACCAGGCAGATCGTACAGTCCTATATTCTGAGTTCGGGTAATACATCTGGAATAAGGGTTGAACTCTGTATTCCATACTTTGAGAAACATTGACAAATTAGAACATATTCAAAGGAGAATAGATGGAATAATCAAGGGAAGGAATTTCAGATTTTTTTCTTTAAAAGCCTGTTGAGGTATAATTTACATATCATAAAATGTACCTACTTTAAATGTACATTCAGTGATTTTAGTAAGTAAATTTATAGAGTTGAACAACCATAATTACAATCCAGTTTTAGAATCTTTCCATCACCCTAAAATGTTCCCTTGTGCCCCTATTCCCACCCCTAGTCCTAGGTGACCACTGCTCTGTTTTCTGTCCAGATTTTATTTTTTCTAGACATTTCATATAAATGGAATTATACAATATGTAATCTTTTGTATTGGACTTCTTTTCCTTAGCATGTTGTTGCAGTTCATCCCTATTGTAGCATGTATCAATAGTTCATTTCTTGAATCATTGAATAATAGTCCATTTTATGGATATTATCACATTATGCTGTTTGACCAATTGATGGACATTTGGACTGTTTCCAATTTGGGGCTATAGGAGCAATGCTTCTGTGAACATTCAAATAAATGTCTTTGTGTAGACATGTTTTCATCTGTTCTGGGTAGATTCCAAGGAGTGGATTGCTAATCATATGATAAATTTTATGTTCAACTTTTTAAGAAATTGCCAAACTGCCTTCAATGTATGTACTATTTTACATTCTCTACAGCAGCGCATTGAGTGTAGTTTCTGTACATCCTTGCCAACTCTTGGTGTTATCTGTCTTTGTTATCATAGCAACTACAGTGGGTGTATAGTCAGTGTTTTAATTGAGAAAATGAATTATTTTGCTAAGAATGTATTTGGGGGGAAATGATAGTTATTTTCAAATATGTGTCATATAGAAAGTAGACTATGTCTTACTTTGAACCTCCTGAAGTAGAGTTAGGACTAATAGATTTTATGGGAAAGCAAATTCTGGCACAATAGGAGGGAAAACTTAAATGTTATGGACTGTTTTCAAAGTAGTAGTGACCATTTATTGAGTGTATTTAGGATTCTTCAGTGACAATCAGCAGAAATGGACTGACTTAACCAGGAAAGGAATGTATTGTAAGGTTATGGGGTTGCTCACACAAAGGAAAGGCCAAGCAACTAGTACTTGACAGGGATCGGAAGCAGGACAGTCCAAGAGATCTAAGTCACAGAAACCAGTGAGACTTATAATTTTCTCAAATATTGCCATTGTTGTTGGCCCAATATTTCTTTATTAGAAAGCTGTAATTTAAATTTATCATTTGGGATCCTTAACTAAGAAGCTGGTATACTTTTAGTTTGGCCTTATTTCATTTTAAAATTTTCTTTCTCCCTTCTATTTTAATTTTTATCAGTTGTTTTTTCATTTTGACTAGGTAAAATTCTGAGGAGATTGCTGCAACTTTATAGGTGAAAGTAAATTAGAGGAAGTGATTTGAAAGAGAAAATTGATCATATGCATACAAGGTTAAGCACAAATCCTGACAGTTTTTTTGGGGGGGAGTAGGGGGGTTGCATTTAAAGGCTATAAGGTTCTAGAGTGTATTGGTTATGATATGATATCAGGTAGATAGTTAGATAGATAATAGCTTGAACTTCAAAGTAAAAGTCATTTATAGTAGTGAATCACAAATAGAATTTTTCAAACAGAAAACAGGCAGAAATAGAAGATCAGCAAAAATGGAAGCCAAAAGTATATATTTTAAAATCCAGCATGCATTTTTTTATGTAGAGGGGTCCCCCAAATTCGTTTAGTAATTATGATAACAGCAATTGATTACAACCTTAGTTTTATAAAGTTATTTCAGTTACATTATCTGATTTGGCCTTCAAAATATTTAATTTATAAAAGGTGATTTCTCGGGATGGAAAAAAACCCTAGAATGAGCTGAGAATTAACATCAAGAGATGGAGAGAACCTTCTCGACCAAAGGGGGAAGAGTGAAATGAGACTAAGTGTCAATGGCGGAGAGATTCCAAACAGAGTCGAGAGGTTATCCTGGAGGTTATTCTTACGCATTAAGTAGATATCACCTTGTTGCTCAAGATGTAGCAGAGAGG
>PVIY010061157.1:0-11340 GCA_004026745.1 Myrmecophaga tridactyla | reverse complement strand
TTACTGCTTAAAAGATACGATTGTTTCTCCATTTACAAAATAGAATCAAGACAATTTAATTTCTTAAAATTTTGCATGAAAATACTGCAAATGATTATGTAGGAGGCGCTCTCACCAGTTTCTTCTACTCACAATCAAGTATATAATATTGCACAGAAGAAAACAGCAGTTCTATTAAAATATTAATTGTAATTAAGGAAAAAAATTCAAATAGGTATCTATAGATTTAAAATCCATTATCTAGGGAAGAAATCAAAGAAATCAAGGGTCTATTTGTAGCTCATCCTCTGTGCCCAACTGGTTTTAAGAAAGGTGTGCCATGCATACAACTACTTGGTTATATTCAGGTGCTGAATTTGAACTATATATGGATACCAGTGTAAACAGGTAAACCATCCTATTTTTACTTGATATAATACATATGAAATGACTGATTTAATACAAAACTACAGAATATGCAAAATTTTTCTGAGATGTTAAATATTATTACTTCAGTGTAAAACAAAACTTACTTACTTGACCTTTCACCAATGCATGTAGTGTCAAAATGTAGACATGGTTTTAGCTTCCTTACTCAAAATAAGAACATTAAGTGTTGTGACTTTCTCTGCCACGTGGTTCAGAAATATAAATAACTCAGTTTTTTTTCTTTTAAAAAACAATTACAAACCATCTTGGTCAGTCTTTCCTATTCTATGCTCTATGTTATTTTCTCAAGCAATCACTTTTTAATGACAGGGTTAACAAAATGGCTGAGAAAGAAGGGGGAAGGCAAAATTGCCTCTGCTATATTATGAAGAACAGGATAAACTATACAAAGAATCACATGGTTTATATACTACAATGACTGCAGAAAAGCAGACCAGGTTTAGGAATGATAAGCCAATACACTCTCTGCAACAGCCAACTATAACAAAACACTTTGAAAGTAAAGGTGAAAATCATGTAAAGAGCAAAATTCAAGCTTTTAATATTATACTAAGAGATGAAAACAAAGATATCAAAACACCTTGATAATTATAGAATGAGAGAGTACCCTTCATGTCCAGTAAGGATGTCTCCATAGTTTAGTTCAAAGTGACGTAATAAATTACCAATTATTGACTTTTAGTCCAATTCTAATAGGCAGCAGAATTAACCAAATATATGAAAGTATTCAAACCACTATTTTGTGATTTTCTTGGACTCGGGAAAAGTATAGATTTAGGCTAGTTTTGAGTAAAAAAAGCCATGCGTTAAAACCAGAATTCCTGGAAAAAAACACATACATATAAACCCACATGCCAACCAATGACTTAGCAACGAATCAATAAGATTTGTTTTTCGCTGGCTGATGGCTACTGTTAAGTTTAACCCTGCTGTAGAATGCTACATGCCTGAAAAAGGAATTACTAATTCCTTACCATCCACAATTTAAATACAAGCCTCTAATTCACCCATCTCCCCCCTTTTAAAATTTGAGGTATGTTGAATTATTGCAGGACTTGGTTAAGGAAAAACTGTAATATTTTTAGTAAGTTTGTACAGATGACAAGTCAAAGGAATCTTAATGTTTTAAGTGGGAGATATCAAATTTAAGGGTTTTTTTTTTTAAATAATTAGTTGTATTGCTCATGAAATAAATACTTGGAGATGTGTCCAAATATTTTTTGCAGGTTGTAAGAACATCACTTTAGGACATAATATGCTAAGAAGCAGAATACCATTTGAAGATGCACTTTATGTAATGCATGATTTATATAAGAAACAAAATGAGGTAGGTGGGTTGGCATAGGCTCAGCAGAACTCCTTCAACAACTCAGGAAAACCTAGTTAATAAGCATTGTTTTTGAAGGGATGAGGTTAAATTTGTTCAAACAGAAAATCTCATCCCAGTGATAGCTTTGGTGCAATAAGTGACCAGCATCCAAGAGGGGTCTGAGAGAGGCATTCCAAAGAATGTCCCCTGCCTCTCCAAACACAACCGAATCCAATCCATTCAAACAGCAAAGGAAGAAAATCCATAGGTACTAAGATTACTGCTCTCTTTCTATATGATACAAACAAGCCATGATTCTATTTTTAAATTCCTTTTACTACCAGCAAGAGTTTGAAAGGATTTTAATGTTAGATAGATGTCTGAATCTAGAGGAGACAAATACTCATGCTGGAATGATTTCTCCTTTAGATTTCCAAAACTTAAGATTTTATAAATAAAACTAGTTAGTTTTATTTAAAGATACATGAAATCCACATGAAAGGGGAGAGGAAATCCTAAGTTCAGTCATCCAGCAATTTGAGAGTATGACCCTCATGAACTGAGCTTTCATGGAAAGCTTAAAGTCACTAAGGAAAGATCTGGTCACCAAACACAGGTAGTGCTCTTCACTATGCCAAGAAATTCCCCCACAGAGTGCATTCTTTTTTTAAATTTTTACTGATACGACAACGTACAAGCACATAACATCCTTAACGTATAAACATTCCATACATGGTATACAATCGATGGCTCACAATATCATCACATAGTTGTATATTCATAACCATAATTTTTTAGAACATTTTGCATCACTCCAGAAAAACAAAAAGACAAAAGAAAAAACTCATATATATCATACCCCTTACCCCTCCCCCTCTCGTTGACCACTAGTATTTCCATCTATCCAACACACATATATTTTTAGTTTTAACATTTGTTCCCCTATTATTTATTTGTTTTTAATCCATGTTTTACTCATCTGTCCATACTGTAGTTAAAAGGAGCATCAGAAACGAGGTTTTCATAATCACACAGTCTCACTGAGAAAGCTCTATCATTATACAATCATCTTCAAGAAACACGGCTACTGGAACACAGCTCTACAGCTTCAGACACTTCCCTCTAGCCTAAAACACCTTAATCTAAAAAGGTGATATCTATATAATGCATAAGAATAACCTCCAGGATAACCTCTCGACTCTGAAATCTCTCAGGCATTGTCACTTTATTTTGCCTCATTTTTCTCTTCCCCCTTTCGGTTGAGATTTTCTCAATCCCTTGATGCTGAGTCCCAGCTCATTCTAGGATTTCTGTCCCACATTGCTAGGGCAGTTTACACCCTTAGGAGTCATGTCCCACATAGAGAGGGGAAGGGCGGTGAGTTTGCTGTGCTGCCTGACAGAGAGAGAAGCCACATTTGAGCAACAAAAGAGGTTCTCTAGAGGTGACTCTTAGGCCTAATTTTAAGTAGGCTTAGTCTATCCTTTGCCGGGATCAAACTCACTGCCCTGCCCCTCTCTACGTGGGACATGACTCCCAAGGGTGTGGACATTCTTGGCAACATGGGACAAGAATCCTAGAATGAGCTGGGACTCAGCATCAAGGGGCTAAGAAAACCTTCTAGACCAAAATGGGGAAGAACAAAATGAGACAAAATAAAGTGTCAGTGGCTGAGAGATTCCAAACAGAGTCGAGGGGTTATCCTGGAGGTTAATCTTATGTATTATATAGATATTGCCTTTTTAGTTAAGGTGAAATGGGAGAGGCTGGAGGAACTGCCTGAAGATGTAGAACTCTGTTCCAGTAGCCATGTTTCTTGAAGATAATTGTATAATGATATAGCTTTCGCAATGTGACTGTGTGATTGTGAAAACCTTATCTCTGATGTTTTTATCTACCTTACTGACAGACGAGTAAAATATATGGATTAAAAATAAATAAATAATAGGGGGAACAAATTGTTAAAATAAATCTAGCAGATTGAAATGCTAGGGATCAGTGAAAGGGAGGGGTAAGGGGTATGGTATGCATGATTTTTTTCCTGTTTTCTTGTTTCTTTTTCTAAATTGATACAAATGTTCTAAGAAATGATCAAGATGATGAATATACCAAAAAAAAAAGTACCTGGAAATTTACTGCTTTTTTGTATATATGTTATATTTCACAATAAAAAATGTTAAAAAAAAAAAAAGATTGAGGGCTTGAAAACATTATGCCAAATGAAAGAAACCAGTCACAAAGGACCACGTACTATAGGATTCCACTTACATGAAATATCCAGAATAGGCAAATTAAGAGACAGAAAATAGATGAGTGGTTCCTAGGGGTTTGGGAGAGGGTGGGTAGGAAGTGACTGTTAATGGGCATGGGGTTTCTTTTGGGGTGATGAAAATGTTCTGGAGTTAGTGGCAGTGGTTTGTAGAACTTTGTGAATACACTAAAAACTACAGAATTGTACACTTTGAAGGGTGAATTTTATAGTATGTGAATCATAGCTCAATTTTAAAAAATAAGAAAAAAACAAAAAACAAATCCAAACCAAACAAAAGTAAAAAACTTCTCCCAGATTCAGCTGCTGCCACCATATCCCCCATCACCTGACCCTTACAACATGGTAACCTATAAAGCACAGTCAGGGCCAATCCCTGCCCTGGGCTGAATGAGACTGATGTAGTGTGGGCTCCCTGATGCAGGGTCTAGGTTTGGCTGCAGAGCAAAGAGGCTCAAAGCTGCTCTACCAAGCACATCAGAGCAGCAGCACCCTCTCTCGGTCCACTGCACAGCAGGGACACCATCCCCACCCCTCATTCTCTAGGAAGGCTATAGTGGACACATGGTTAAGATCCCAGAATCCCCTCTCCAAGGTAGACAGGGTCTGGACTTACGGTGTGAGCATTGTTGATCTTCTTCACTTCCCACTGGCCCTCCCCAGTGTAGGTCAGCAGGGAGATGGCCCCATCTGAGCTCCCACAGGCTAGGATCAGGCCATAGTCATGGGGGGCCCAACACACAGAGTTCACTGTAGGGAGGAGGGAAGAACATTGAGTAGGGAGAGCACAGCCCCAGAGTTTCAGACTCTGAGATTTTCCAGATGTATTGTTTTACTAATTTCTAATAAAAATTGCAGGTATCACCATGTTTCCAACTGCTTTTAATTTTGTCAATTAAAGGCATTAAAAAACAAAACCAAATTATCACTAACTAGTATTTCATAAACTAAAGCATATTTTAACAAAAAAGTGGGAAGGACAACAATCTGAGAATAAAAGTCAATATTCAAAATTAATAAACTTAGCCTGGAGAAAAACTCTACCATGCTGATTTTACCTTTTCATTTTGCTTTGGATTGACTTTCGGGCTTGGGGCTTTACCCCAGCTGTTGGCAGACTAGCTGATAACCCAAGCAAACCCCAGAGGACAAACAGACAGCATCACAAGGGGAAGGGATTCAAAGCTTCAGCCAGGACAGAGGCTCTTCCCACTCATGGGCAAATGGACTCGCCTCCTTCTCCCACACCCACTGTACCTGATGAGTCGTGTCCTGTGTGCTCATGGGTCTTCTCCCAGGTGCCGTTTTCCTCTTTCCAGATGATGACTTTCCGGTCATATGAGCAGCTTGCCAGGATGTTGCCATACATGGGGTGGGCCCAGGCCACTTGCCACACAGGGCCCTCGTGACTGTAGGAGAGGCAGGGGTCAAAGCCTACTCAGAGAGGCAGAGGAACCCACAGTGCTTCTGCCAAGCACTACTCTGGACAGAAATGAACAGCTTCCTTGGTAGGATGAGACAGTGTCTCAGGTTAGAACTGCCTAAGAATTTCAGAAGGGAGAGCTATGCAGTGTCACTACCAAAAGGGACCCTCCCTGGGCACCGAGGCCCAGAGAGATTAAGCAACTTGCAAAGGGCACAGAGCTATTAGAAACAGAATCGGGGCCTGAAATCAGCCTCCCTGTCCCAACCAGGCAGAAATCTTACTTGCACCACACTGCAGCAAGAACTATCTATGTCCACTGTCATCAGCACAGAATGGACTGATCCAGGGTTTGTATCTAACAAGTGCTCAGTAAATATGTGTAGAGGGAATCAATATTCATCTTTCCAGATGGACCACTTCCTGAGTTGGCAGTTACGTGTTTCATTTTATATATTTCTGCACTTTTAAAATTTGTTCAAAAGGCATGTCTTTCTTTCCTCTTCTGATCTTTATCCATTCACTTGAGAAGTACTGACCCTTATCACCTGTTCTGTGTCAGGTTTTATACTGGGACCATTTCTCTTCCACATGTGGGAGCATAATATAGTCGTGTGAGCCCAGACTCTTTCAAATCCCATTCCCTTACATTCACTAGCTGCTTGACCTTAGACAAGGCTTAGTCCTTCAGCCTCTCTAGGGCTTGGTCTCCTTACTTGAAAATGCAGATTTCTTTAAAAGGTGGTTATGAGGGTTAAATAGCATAATAAGCAAAATAAGCTTTCTTTATAAGAAATATAAAGAGCTTAGAACAATGATTAGTACAAAAAATATTAAAAAAAAACACTCAATACTGCTATTGAACCATTATTACCACTCCTTATTTACTTCTTCACACTAGGGCTGCAAATATTCAAAGTCTTCTACTCCTCTGGCTAGGGAAAAAGGACATTCCCAGTCCTCACAAAGGAGCTGCTGATGAAATTGAGAAGACTCAAATTCCCAACAACTAGCATGTTTTAACAGGAAAAGAAAAACCATAGGGGTGTAAATTTTTATCCCTCCAATATTTCCTAACTTCATGCATAAAGAGAAACAGAGAGCACAAAGGACTGAATAATAGCACACGTGAGCATCTCTGCCAAGTGGCAACCAGACCTAACGCTGGCAACTCTCTGCTCAGCCAGGGGCTCCTTCACAAGGAAACTGGTATTTGTTTCCTGAAACCATTCGATTTTTGTCCTTCTGGAAGAAGCTAACATCCAGGCATTTCCCCCGAATGCTACTGACTTAGTTCTAG
Source organism: Myrmecophaga tridactyla (assembly GCA_004026745.1). NCBI lineage: Eukaryota > Metazoa > Chordata > Mammalia > Pilosa > Myrmecophagidae > Myrmecophaga > Myrmecophaga tridactyla. Next base: position 4,610 of record PVIY010061157.1, on the reverse strand, counting down.
TCTCTTTAACTCAGCTAACAAATATGTACTGAAGACTTACTTATAAGGGGTTCTTTTTTTGTTTTTTTTAAAAAAAAAAATTTAAACATAACAACATACAAACAAGCACAGTCTTACCGTAAGATCATTCCATTCTTGCTATATAATCAATAACTCACAATATCGTCACATAGTTATATATTCATCACCATGATCATTTCTTAGAACATTTGCATCAGTTCAGAAAAAGAAATACAAAGAAAAAAGATAAAAAACTCATACATACCATACCCCTTACCCCTCTTTCATTGATTGCTAGTATTTCCCTCTACCCAATATATTTTAGCCTTTGTTTCCCCTATTTTTTTCCTACCCCTTATCACTCCCTTTCATTAATCACTAGCATTTCAATCTGCTAAATTTATTTTAACATTTGTTCCCCCTATTTTTATTTATTTTTAGTCCATGTTTTACTCATCTGTCCATACCATAGATAAAAGGAGCATCAGATACAAGGTTTTCACAATCGCACAGTCACATTGTGAAAGTTATATCATTATACCACCATCCTCAAGAAACATGGCTACTGGAACACAGCTCTACATTTTCAGGCACATCCCTCCAGTCTCTCCAATATACCTTAACTAAAAAGGTGACATCTATACAACACGTAAGGATAACCTCCAGGATAACCTCTCGACTCTGAAATCTCTCAGCCACTGAGACTTTATTTTGTCTCATTTCTTTCTTCTCCCTTCTGGTCTATAAGGTTTTCTCAATCCCTTGATGCTGAGTCCCAGCTTATTCTAGGATTTCTTGTCAGGGATTCTTAATCACTTTCGTATAGTCTGGTGAAGGCTATGGATGCCTTCACAGAATAATGGATAAAATATAGGACTAGGATTACAATTATCAAATGTTAAAAAAGAAACAATTTATGATACAGTGATAGTAAGTAATAAGCTCTCGTGATAGGACTAATTACTGTAATTTCAAAGTGATGATGAGCATAAATGATATTTTGAGGTAGTTACTCAAAATATAACTGTGATAAAATATTTGTGACTTCTACTGGTGACAGAGTGACAGGTACCATGAATACTGCTGTGGTTCCTTGCCAATATTCATAATCAAAGAAAATGCTACTGAAAATAAAGATGTGCTTGTTTCCCCACTGCCGATCACCAACCCCTGAATTCTATGTATAGAACCTTGGAGTTCTATGGAACCCAGGTTAAGAACCACCAACGATGGGAGAGGCAGTGAACTGAGGTAGAGCCATAGAGATGTGGCCATAAAAATGGGAGACAGGACCTTCTTAAGACTCTTGGTAGGGAGAAGGGTAAAGCAAACATTTGTAAACATGTACTGAACACCTGCCATGGGTAAACAGGCCAGATTATGGGATTTGGGGCATTATTCTTATTTTAACACTGGATGACACTTTACATCACGCTGGCTAAACATACAACTTTTAAAAATGGTAAACATTAAAGTAACAATAGCTGCCCTTACTAAAGGCTTACCATGTGCTGGGCCCTGTGTGAGGCCCTCACGTGCACCACCTAGGATGGGGGTAGCATTAGCACCATCTTGGGGTGAAAAGATGAAAGCTTAGAGAGATGAGTGGACTCACTTGTCTAAGATCTTCTAGTGGCCATGTGGGTGGAGGAGGTGGGACTTTCTCTATACCCCTGGGGCATCTGCAGGGGGCAGCAGGTTGGCTGAGATTCAGGGGTCCTTCAGCTAAATGAACTGAGAGACTGCTCAGAGTCTGGGTTCTCCACTTTCCCTCTCATACTTGAGACAGGGCCCTTCTTTGAGACTTTCCCCAGCCTTGGCCACACTTACCCCCTGAGGTCAGCAATGAGAATCTGCCCTCCATTGCGCACATCAAAGATTTTGACGGACCTGTCAGATGAGCAGGTTGCCAGGCGAGTGCCATAATAGTCCATCTGGGCATCGTGCTGCAAAGGAGAACAGCTTGGAAAGCCTGTGGCTGGGCAGGTAGGGGTGGAGGCAGTCACCAAGACAGAGAGTCTAGTTTGGAACAGAATCTACCTTAAATTACTCCACAAGCAGACCTCTTTTATTGTACTTTGCTTTACTGTGCTTTGCAGATACTGTATTTTTTTTATAAATTGAAGGTCTGTGGCAACCTGTGTTGAGCTAATCTATCGGTACCATTTTTCCAGCAGCATGTGCTTGATTTGTGGCTTTGTGTCACATTTTACTTAAAGTATGTACACTGTTTTTTGGACATAATGTATTGTACACTTTAATAGACTATAGGATAGTGCAAACATAACTTTTATATGCACTGAGAAACAAAAAAATGGCGTGACTCACTTTATTGTGGTGGTCTAGAACTGAGTCCCCATTATCTCTGAGGTACGCCTATAATCTCACAGAATCTGATGGCAGGAAGCTAGCATGTCAACACTCTCACTTCTCCAACAGGCAATGTTTCTGAGAGGAACAAAGTAAATCACATCCAGCTGGTCCTCTAGACCTTTTACACACCCTTCAAATCCTGTCCTGTAGGGTGGGGATGGAGAAGAAAATCTGACCTAGCTAGCTTCCCTCTTTTTTCTCTCATGTCCCATTCTGTTCTTAGGCTCCTCGGGCTCCTGGGGAAGACAGTGAAGATCAACGCAGCCCCAGAACCCAGGGTTACTGTGGTCTCAGGATGGCAGATGCCTGACTCTAGGCTCCATAAGGTCCTCTGCGATGCCCATCCAGCCTGGACACAGGGTTCCATTCTGACATTTGAGCTCCCTTCTCCACCACTGACCCCAGATCCTTTGTGTATGTTTGCTCCTGGGCTTTTGCCTGATCTTTCTACTAGTAGTATACCCAATAATCCGAAGGAAAACAATGCCTCAGCATTGCTGGTCCCACCACGCAGGAACCGAATTCCTTGATGCAGGTCCCTACCCATGGCTCCTTGTCTGTCTGGGCTATGGCTCTCTGGGGCCTATGCCTGCTGCCCTGATCCTTCCTGCTTGCTGGCACCATCTAGTTCCATGGATACCAATTTCCTCAGTGGCCCTACTTTCAGAGTTTCAGGAGCTATCAGCTGTTAATCCTGTCGTCACCAGGAGTATTTCTACCCTTTCAAAGGAAGCAGTCATTTTGTCTGTCTCATTTATGCCTATCTCACCTCTCTATCCAAAGAAAACACCTTGATTCTTCTTTGAAAGTCAAGCCCTTCCCTATTTCTGGCTTTGGTTTCTTGGACAGCAGGCAGCATAGGTGGTAAGACTGATTTTCTCTACATGTGTATTTCCAAAGCACTTGTCCTACAGAGTGCTATCCCATTCTTTGGGAGGCAAAAGGGCACAGTACCTAAGAAATTTAAATCCACCTCCTTACTTTATCTGCTGTGCAGCCTTTGAAATATTACCTAACCATGAACCCTCACTTTCCTTGTCTTTAAAATGGGGCAAATAATTAGGGAAATGCAAATCAAAATCACAGTGAGACACCTCTACATACCTATGAGGATGGCTATAATTAAAAAAATGGAAAATAACAAGTCTTGACAAAGATGTGGAGAAACAGGAAGCTTTGTCCATTGTTGGTGGGAATGTGAAATAGTGTAGCTGCTGTGGAACAGTTTTTGGTGCTTCTTCAAAAAGTTAAACACAGACCCAGCAATTCCACTCCTAGGTATATACACAAAAGAACTGAAAAGACAGACTCAAACAGGTGTGATCAAACTGCCATAGGCCTGCCAACTCAGAGGACATTTCTGGGGATTTGGCCATACTCCCTAAGGCTAAAGCCGGTCTGGCAAAAGGCTGCAAAGCTACATCTGGGTTCATGAATGATCAACAGAAAGGGGTAATGAAAAACCCACACTGCGTCCCTCCCACAGAAATGCCCATATCTGGAGCCTCCGAGGGAGAGCTGAATCAATACTTACAATCATGTCCTCATGGGAAGTGTCCACGGTGTTAATTACTGACACCTAGAACCAAAGATATAATTAGTAAATTAACTGATGGCAATCAGAATGCAATCTTTTTTTTTTTTAAAACTTTTTATTTTGAAATACTTTCAAACTTACAGGACAGTTACAAAAATAATACAAACCCCATAGGGAAAGTTCTAATACACCCCATCCCCAGATACACAATTTAAAAATTTTGTCACATATGCTATATCATTCTAGCTATCTACCCATCATTCCATCAATCCATCTATCTGTATATATATCTATTAACTAATTTCTAAACACTTGAGTGGGTTGTATACATCATGCTCTTTCACCACATAACATTTCTACGTACACTTCCTAAGAACAAGGCTATTCACTTATGCAATCACCTTAAGTGCAGTTATCAAGAACAAGAAATTGAACATTGCTATAAAGCTTACAGGCCATATTCCAATTTTTTCATATGTCTCAACAATGTCCTTTTGAGCCTGCTCTCTCCCTTGTTAGATCCTGTCCAGGACTGTATACTTTTAATTGTCTTTGTCTCTTTAGTTGCAACAGAAAGCTTCCCATCTCAAGTACTTCCAAGCATGCCATTCAGTGGGCTTAATCACATTCACTACGTTGTAGTAGTCTCATCACCTTCCATTATTAACTCCCCACCTCCCCAAACAGAAACCTTATACCC
>PVIY010061156.1:0-11346 GCA_004026745.1 Myrmecophaga tridactyla | reverse complement strand
CTTTCAATCTTGTTCATCTTCAATATCGTAATATTACTTATAGACCCACTAGAGAACCGCCTTCACTTCTATCTATTCCCTTGCATTTGAGTTCAACCTCCTTAGTTAATCGTTCATCCATCTCTAGCTTCTGTTTATCTCTAAGTCCCCTATATTTTGTATTATAAACCTCTGCTTTTATCTTTACCATGGTCATAAAAGTGGAATCATACAGTATCTATCCTTTTGTGTATGGCTTATTTCACTTAGCATTATGCCCTCAAGGTTCATCCATCTTGTCATGTGCTTCAGGACATCATTTTGTCTTACTGCTGCATAATATTCCTTTATATATATATATATATACCACATTTTGTTAATCCACTCATCTGTTGATGGGCATGTGGTTTGTTTCCATCTTCTGGCAATTGTGAATAGCTATTGCTGGGTCATAGTTTCCTAAGGAACCACCAAACAGTCTTCCATAGTGGCTGTACCATTACAGATTCCCACCAGCACTGCATAAGTGTCCCAGTTTCTCCACATCCTCTCCAACATTTATAGTTTCCTATTTGCTTAATAGCAGCCATTCTTATAGGTTTAAGGTGGTATCTCATTGTAGTCTAGATCTGCATTTCCCTTAAAACCAATGAAAATGGACATCTCTTCATGTGCTTTTGAGACATCTGTATTTGCTTTTCAGAAAAATGCTTATTCATATCTTTAGCCCATCGATTCATGTTTTATTTTAAATTTTGAAAAATTATATACACATTTATATGCGACATAAAATTAGCCATTTTAACCTTGTTAAGTGTAAAACTCTTAATTAATTGCAGTCACAATGCAGTCACTGTGTTTCCATTACCATCATCCATTACCAAAACTCTTCCATCACCCCAGGCAGAAACTATACCTGTTAAGCAATAATTCCCCATTCTCCCCTCACCCCAGACCCTGGTAACCAATAATCTATTTTCTGTCTTTATGAATTTGTCTATTCAAGATATTTTATATAAGTGAAATCATAGTATTTGCAAAAACCTTACATAAGGTTTTCTTTTTTCTTCAATAATTTTTTTATTGAGATAAATCATCTGAAGTGTACAATCAGTGGTTCACAGTATCATCATAAAACTGTGCATTCATCATTACAATCGGTTTTTGTACATTTCATTACTCCAAAAACAATAAAAATGAGAATAAAATTTAAAATAAAAAAGAACACCCAAAACATTCCATAATCCCCATATCCCTTATTGTTTTGTTTTGTGTTTTGTTTTGTCTTTTTTTTTTCTTACTCATCTGTCCATACACTGGATAAAGAGAATGTCAGTCACAAGGTTTTCAACTCACATGTTCACACCTTAAAAACTCTAATTATTCAATCATCTTCAAGAATCAAGGCTGCTGGATTGCAGTTCAACAGTTTCAGGTATTTCCCTCTAGCTAATCCAATACACCAAAAACTGAAAAGGGATATCTATATACTGTATAAGAATAACCTCCTGAATTACCTCTCAACTCTATTTGAAATCTCTCAGCTACTGACACTTTATTTTGTCTCATTTCTCTTGCCCCCTTTTGGTCAAGAAGGCTGTCTCAATCCCATAATGCTGGGTCCTGATTCATCCTGGGAGTTCTGTCCCATGTTGCCAGGGAGATTTAAACTCCTGGGAGTCATGTCCCACATAGTGGGGAGGGCAGTGAATTCTCCTGCAGATTGGCTTAGAAAGAGAGCCCACCTCTGAGCAACAAAAGAGGTTCAAAAGATTTTCAAGGTTCATCCATGTTGTGCATTAGACTCTTTTTAAGGAGAGGGTTTGGGGGGAGTTTCCCAAGCTGTAATTCATCATCAACTGTATTTCACCAAAAGTAAAAGATTTTGATGCTCATGCTTTCTTGATCTTAACAGAAAGTCACTACTGCCTCCTGGATGGCTACAATTGAAGGAAACTTTTAATATAAGGTGGATCACAATATCAGAGATGCTGAAATGGCAATGGAAAAAAAAGTCTTAGAATGGTAAAATAAGACAAAGAAGACCCCTGTTCCAGTTTGCTAGCTATTAGAATGTGATATACCAGAAACAGAATGGCTTCTAAAAGGGGGAATTTAAGAGGGAGGAGGGCTGGGGGGCACAAATGAAATCAGAAAGATAGACAATAAAGACTGAGATGGTATAATCTAGGAATACCTAGAATATATAATGATAGCGACTAAATGTACAAATTTTAAAAATGTTTTTGCATGAGGAAGAACATAGGAATGTCATTACTGCAGGGTGCTGAAAATAGATGGTAATTAATATTTTAAAATTTTAACTTATGTGTGAGACTAAAGCAAAAAATGTATATTTGGTACAAAATTTATATTTTGACTTGTGCATTTCCTAATATAACTTATGTAGACAGCTTAATTGAACACCATAAGTACATGGAACCTTGAATAGGACATGAGATTTTGTTGGTTTGTCCAGAGTGATGCCCTGATAAATCCCAGAGTGATTTGAACAGTGAATAAAAAAGTATTTGCAAAGTCAAAAAGGGGGGGGGGAGTTTATTAACTTGGAAGTTTACAGTTCTAAGGCCGTGAAATTGTCCAAATTAAACCAAGTCTATAGAAATGTCCAATCTAAGGCATCCAGAGAAAGATACGTTGGTTCAAGGAGGCTGATAATTTTGAGGGTTTCTCTCTCAACTGGAAAGGCACATGGTGAACATGGCGACGTCTACCAGCTTTCTCTCCAGGCTTCTTGTTTCATGAAGCTCCCTCAGGGGTGCTTTCCTTCTTCATCTCCAAAGGTCTCTGGCTATGTGGGCTTTTGCGATTCTCCTGGCTCTGAAGATTTCTCCAAAATGTTTCCCCTTTTAAAGGATTCCAGTAGACTAACCAAGACCCACTTGGAATGGGTAAAGTCACATCTCCCTCTAACCAAAGGTTAATACCCACAATTGGGCAAGTCACATCTCTGTGGAGATAATCTAAACAAGTTTTCAACCTACAGTACTGAATAGGGATTAAGAGAAATAGCTGTCTCCACAAGATGGATCAGAATTAAAACATGGCTTTTCTAGCATACATAATCCTTTCAAACTGGCACAACCCCTTTCCGATTTAGCTCCGAGTTTTGCTATCCCCTTCCTACTCTTCCTCTCATACCATTTCTTTCTTCCACACTGCCCGCGAGCATAGAAACAACCACACCAGCTGCCCATGCTGATCTTTAAGATCTGGTCTTTTCCCAAGCTCCTTTCTGTCCAGACAGAACCATCTTCTCCCTTCTCCCTTCTCCCTCTCCCGCAAAGCTGTAACACCAGAAAATAAGGCTTTGTATATAGATCATTAAGTTCCTCTGGTTAGCTCCTATTAACACTGCAGAGTTATCTTTGATTCTTTACACATTTTTAACTAAAACTGTGCTCACCCTCTGAATCCTTAATCTGGCAGATCTTCTGTTTATATTTCTTCAAAAGGAAAAATTATGATGGAATGGAGAAAAGCTTGAGGATTAGAACTCCTGTTAAAAAGTCTTGGTAATTGCAGAAGAAATAATTTCTCTTTGGGGGTGGATATGATTGTTTTCTAGGGGAAAGAAGAAAATAAATTTGTTGGCTTCCACATGAGGGAGAAAAGCTAGAAAGGAAATGAACGTTGAGTAAGGGAGGCAAAGGGGCAGAAGGTCCCAGACCCCAGCAGTGTCCCTCCCCATGACCTGACCCCTCAAAGATATCTTCACTGATGAATTTGTGAAATTCCTGAGACAGTAACTTTTTTATAATGGACAGAGGTTCCTATCTTGATTTCCACAGACAAGACTGAGCCAGCACACCAGAAAATCACTGTGGAAAGCACAGAATGTGAAGAGAGAGAGAAGCCTGAGGAGCAGACTGCCAGGAACTCTCTGAACTCTGGGTGGGGGTGGGAAACTGAGCAGACTCTGCTGTCTCAGAGGCTAAGAAGTGGGGTTCACAACCAGTTTACTTCAATTTCCAAAGAGTCATGGTGCCCCCATCTAACACACGCGACAGTCTGTATAAGAAAAGTAGCATGAACCAGCTGACACTCACTTTACCTTTTCCATCCAACTTTCAAGTTCAAGTAATCCCCATCAGGACTTTTAGAAGTTTATTGATCACCTCACAACCCCAGACATGTAGTATACTAATTGCTATTTCTTGTAGTTCATAGGACTGAAAAATTTGGGAATCACTTCTTTCAGCTGTTCCAGGTAGGTGGCTTCTTCTCCTGATGTTAAGGTTTTGAAGGGAAAAGGATGCTACCATCTCCTTCCATAACCAACAGCTCATAACTTTCACAAACTGAAAGTTCATCCTTATTTCTAGCCAGACCTCTGCCAGGCACAATTATAACATATGATCTCTGTCTCTGACCCAGGAGACAGTGAAAGAGAGTCAGCTGATTTTCTCTAAATAGGAATTCCTTCTATTCTTTAATCGTGTTATCCTTTGTTTAATTGCTTCAGATTAAATAGTCACAAAACTCCTCTCACTTTACTGTTTAGGTACAATTTTTCCACTGGGGGATGTCAATGTTCTCTCTATTCTTACATACTTCTGGTTGGCACAATACCTTATTAAGAGTGTAATGAGTTGGAAACATCGCGATCTGTTTTAGTCCGTTGCTGTCCTCATTCTTTTTCATGTTCCAGTTTCCTATCTTTGGGACAATCTTTGGGCTTGTAGAAGAACCCCTACAAGCTGTTTGTATCATTTGACATGATTCCATTAATCTTTAATGGATTTCATGTTTTCTTGCACAATGAAATGTCCCAGATTAATCAGGACATGAACCATTTCTTCAAGGAACCCTGGTTCGTTTAGTCTGAAATGGAGTTAAAGACAAGACAGGGACAAGACAGGGAGTGAGATTTAGAGGATAGAAAGTTAACCATCAGTTTCTTAGGACCCAGTGCTTGGCCATCACCATAGCCCTTTGAAGCTGGAAGCTGTCTTAGCTTAGGCCTTAGCTAAGGCTGCCATAATAAATTTCCATAAACTGGTAAAACAACAGAAATGAATGCTTTCATGGTCCTGAAGACTAGAAGTCTGAAATCAGTTTCCCTGGGTCAAAATCAGGTGTCAGCATGGCCATGCCCCTCTGAAGACTCTGGGGGGAATTTCTTACTTCCTCCAGCTTCTGTGGTCTCAGGTTCCTTGGCTTGTGGCAACATAACTCCAACCTCTGTCTCCATCTTCATGTGGCTATCTTCCCTCTGTGTCTGTGTCTCTGTATCCAAATTCCCCTCCTCTTATAAGGGCAGCAGCCATATTGGATCAAGGGCCCACCCTAACTAGAATGACCTCATCTTAACAAATTACATCTCCAAAAGATCCTATTTCCACATGTGGTCATACCAGGAATTAGGAATTTGGGGGGACACAGTTCAACCCACAACAGAAAGTTTCTGCCAATCTGTGGTGACAGCAGAGGCCTTTTTAACTTTACAACCTCCTCCATATGTCCCAATGTCTCCATAATTAACACTCTACCACAGTTCCTCTCCAGCCAGAAGTCACTTGACCCATGTTACTCAATTCTGAAAAGAAGAAATCCTACGTCGGTACAAAATAAAAGTGATTCCATGCAAGAGTGAGAGATAAGAGGGAAGGAGCTGAGCTACAGAAAAACCTGGGCTGTGTGCAAGACCCCCTCTGCTCCCAGGGGCCTATGGCCCAGCTGCTGTAGAGCTTCTCCCAAGGACATTATTTATCTGTCCAATGAATCTGGTTTGGCAGGAGGTCTGCTTGGGCCCTGTTTTAAGTCACCTTCAGTTAGACAGTTTAGAGAGAAGTGGGGTCATCAGGCTAACCACAAACAGGAAGAACTGGGGGCATTGTGAAAATGGTTAAGATAGCTGGATTTAGAAGCAAACAGAATCAAGTCTGAACAATGGCTCAGCCCCCAGCAAGTCACTTTGACTTTCTAAGTTTTCTTTTCTCTTCTCAATAATGGGAATAATGACATTTTCATCATATAGTGTTCTAAGAGAGCGGCCATAAATCCCGGCTCTAGAAGGCATTCAAGGTGAGGTCAAAATTAGCAAAGAGCAGGAGCATAACAGAGTGATGACAAGAACAGTCTTGAGGTCAGATAAACTTACTCAAATCTTCCTCCACTTAACCGTGTGACCTTAGGCCAAGTACTGACTATTCTTGGGTCTCAGTTTCCTCATCTGTGAAAAGAAAATGGAAATTCTGCCTTTCAGAGAGTTATTACAGGGATTACATGAGATACTATATATGACACGCATAGCATAGTGAGTCAATAAATAGTGATGAAGATAATTGAAAGGCAAATTGGTATCCAAAAGGGACCCAACTAAGAACCAGCCTCTCTCAATACAACAAAGGATCATGATTATGCCATACTGGGGCAGGGCACAAGGGGCATAGGTTTTGGTCAAAGTGACAATTTTCTAAATAACTTTGGTGATTGCCTCCCATCATATTCCACAATACAGCAGCTCATTCTAAGGATTTTATGGGAACAGAATTCCAGACATTATGGTGAACAGAAGTATAATGTTTAAAACAGGAATGCATGAAAAAACGCAGTTCTTGAGTAATGAATAAGGTTGAGCATCTTTCCATACATTTATATATTTCTTGATCATTTGTTATTTCATTGTTTGTGAATGCCTGTTAATCTTTTGCCTTTTTTCCTGAGTTGTTAGTCTTTTTCACATGATTTATAGGCATTCTTTATATATTTTGGATACTTATCTTTTCTTGGTTATATGTGTTGCACTTAGTGACTTGACTTTTAACTCTCTTAAGGGTATCTTTCTTTGTTTTTGTTTTGTTTTACTTTAAAAGTTCTTAAATTTAAAAGTTCTTTTTTAAAAATTCTAAATTATTAGTTTTTCCCTTTATGGTTAGTGCTTTTGATGTTCTGTTTAAGAAAGCTCTTCCTAACCCACAGTAATTCTTTATTATCATTTAGAAGCTTTATTTTTCTGCCTACATATTTGGATCTATAGTTCATCAGAAATTATTTTTGAGCATGATATAAGGTAAGGGTAACTGTTTTTTCCCTCTCATATGGATAAATACTCAAAATGATCCTTGTACAATTTATTTAAAAGACCATCCTTTCTCCACTCTTCTGCAATACCACTTTTGAAATAAATATCTATCTGTCTGTTTTCTGCACTCTGTATTCTGTTGCATTGGCTTCTTTGTCTCTCCTTGTGCCCGTACCACACCTTGTACCAATAAGTTTTTTTTTCTAATTTCTTATACATTTATTATTCCCCCAAGGGGGTGCACTGTTCCGGGAAATACTGCAATACCAGGTCGATGAGTGCAGTGGACGGAGCAAGCTCCTATTCCATTTCCCAGCTCCAAAAATCCATTTAATATATTGTCCTCGGATAGAAGACATATCCGATATTAAACTGATAAGAACAGATATTACACTTGATCTTAGCCAAAAGACTGAGAAGCAATTACCAATAAGTTTTTACATCCAGTAGAACAAGTCCTCCTACTTTGGTTTTCTTCTTTCAATATTGTCCTAGCTATATCTGGCTCTTTGCCTTTCTGTATATATTTTAGAAACAGGATATTTGAGTTTCACAACAAAATCTTATCAGGATTTATATCAATATGGAATAAATGCACATCTTAATATTAATAATTTTGAGTCTTCCTATTTATGAAGAAGATATGTCTTTCCACTTAAATAAACCTGGTGTGTTTCAATCAAGTTTTATAATTTTCTACATAAGGTCTTGAACATTTTTTGTCAGATCTTTTTTTGTTGTTACTTTTGCAAATAGCATCTTTCTTAAAATTGTACTCTCCGTTTCTCAGATAGAAACATACATTTGACTTTCTAAACTTTTAGTAATTCTAATAATGAAGTTCTAGATTCCAAGGTCTTTGCCTGTAGATTCTATTTCTATATAGATATTTGCAAAAAAAAATGGCAGGGTTGCTAAGTACATTATGCACAACTGTATACACTAGCTAAAGGAGGTAACAGGCATCCTTGTCTGGTTCCCACTCTCAAAGGAAATATTCTTAATGTTTCACTGTTGAATAGATTTACTATAGATTTATTTTTAGATACCATTTACCACATTAAGAAAATTCCCCTCTATTCTTGCTTTGCCAAAAGTTTCTTAAAACAGAAGCATTGTTGAGCTTTATCAAATACTTTTCCTGCATCTCTTGAGAAAATTATGATTTTTCTCCTTTAAACTGTTAATTTACAAAATTACATTCATAGAATTTTCCAGTGTTGACTCCCTTGTATTCTTAGAATAAACCAAATTTAGACAGTATGTATTATCTGTTTTATATACCACTGGATTTTTTAAACTTTTTTAAATTGTGAAATATAACATATATACAATAAATTTCCATATAGCAATAAATTTCCAAGTACATTTTAACAAGTAGTTATAGAACAGATTTTAAAGTTTAGTATGGGTTGCAGTTCCACAAGTTTTCATTTTTTCTTATAGCTGCTCTGAACATCAACAAAAATATCAATATGATGATTCAGCAGTCATACTCATTTGTTAAATCCTATCTTCTCTGTTATACTCCTCCTCCTCTTTAAATAACATAGATACATATAAGCAATAAATTTTTTAAGTACATTGCAACAATTAGTTGTAGAACAGATTTCAGAGTTTGGTATGGGTTACAATTCTACACTTTTAGGTTTTTATTTCTAGCTGCTCTATGGTACTAGAGGCTAAAAGAAATATCAATATAATGATTGAGCACTCATATTCATTTGTTAACACTCCCTTCTCTGTATAATTCCACCATCACCTTTGATCTTTCCATCCCACTCTTTTGAGGTATTTGGGCTATGCCCATTCTAACTTTTTCACGTTGGAAGGGGCTGTCGATAATATGGGATAGGAGGATGGAACTAGTTGATGTTCTGGAGAGGCTGGGCCCTTTGCATTTCATGACTTATCTGGTCCGGGAACCTATCTGGAGGTTGTAGGTTTCTGGAAAGTTATCCTAGTGCATGGAACCTTTGTAGAATCTTATATAAGGCCCTAGGAATTCTTCAGGATTGGCAGGAATGGTCGTGGTTGGGGTTTGGCAAGTTTTGATCGGTAGCAATGTCTAACTGAAGCTTACGTAAGGGTGACCTCCAGAGTAGCCTGTCAACGCTATTTGAACTCTCTCAGCCACTGATACTTTATTAGTTACACTTCCTTTCTTCCTTTTTGTCAGGATGGCATTGTTGCTTCCACAGTGCCAGGGCCAGGCACATCTCTGGGAGTCATCTCACACGCTGCCAGGGTGTCATGTTCCATGTAAGGGAAAGGGCAATGGTTTCACTTACAGAGTTGGGCTTAGAGAGAGAGAGGTCACATCTAAGCAACAAAAGAGGTCCTATAGAAATAACTCTTAGGCATACCTATAGGTAAGCTGAGCTTCTTCACTACCTACATAAGCTTCACAAGAGCAAGCCTCAAGATCTAGGGCTTGGCCTATTGCCTTGGGTATCCCTAATGTTTGGCACAATATCCAGGACGCCACTGGATTTTGATTTGTTAATCTTCCCCCAGCTTCTGGTAACCGCTAGTCTACTTTCTGTCTCTATGGACTTATTTCTAGATATTTCATATAAGTAAATCATATAATATTCTTAAGTGCCTTATTTCTCTCAGCATAATGTTTCCAAAGTTCATCCATGTTGTAGCTTGCATAAGAACATCATTCCTTCTTACAGCTGAAAAATATTCCATTGTATGTGTACCACATTTTGTTTATCCATTCATCTGTTGATGGACACTGGGTTGTTTCTACCTGTTGGCTATTGTGAATAATGCTGCTATGAACTTTGGTGTACAACTATCTGTTCAAATTCCTGCTTTCAATTCTTTGTGGTATATACCTAGAAGTGAGATTGCTGGGTCATATGGTAATTCTATACTTAACTTTATGAGGAACTACCAAACTGTTTTCCACAGCAGCTGCACCATTTTACATTCCCACCAACAATGCACCACCAGTGCACAAGGATTTCAATTTTTCTGCCTCTCTAACAACTAGCCATCCTCAGGGGTGTGATGTTGTATCTCATTGTGATTTTTATTTGCATTCCCCTAATGAATAATGATGTTGAGTCTCTTTTCATGGGCTATTGGCCATTTGTATATCCTCTTTGGAAAAATGTCTGTTCAAGTCCTTTGTCTATTTTTTAATTGGGCTGTTTTTCTTTTTGTTGCTGAATTGTAAGAGCTCTTTATACATTATGGATAATAAGGCCTTATCAGGTGTATGATTTGCAACTAGTTTTTCCCATTCTGTAGATGGTCTTCTCACCTTCTTGATAATGTCACTTGATGCACAAAAGTTTTAAATTTTGACGAAATCAAATTTATCTATTGTTTCTTTTGTTGCATTTGCTTTTGGTGTTATACTTAAGAAACCATTATCAAATCCAAGGTCATGAAGATTTGTCCTCATGTTTTCTTCTAAGGATTTTATGGTTTTAGCTCTTATGCTTAGGTCCTTAATCTGTCTAGAGTTAATTTTTGTATATGGGGTGAAGTAGGAACCCAACTTTTCATGTGGATATTTAGTTTTCCCAGGCTAATCTTTTATGTAGGTTTTTTCATCTTTACTCATTAGTGAGATTGACCTACTATTTCCCTTTCTTGCATGCACTGCCCCATTTTGATATCGAGGTTATACTCGCATCATAAAATGAATGGAGAATATTACTTACTGTATCCTGTGAAAAAGATTGTGTAAGATAGAAACTAAATGTTCCTTAAAATATCTGGTAGAATTTTCCCAGTGTTTTCTTTATGGAAAGATTTGTATCTACTGATAAATGTACTGATACAATTTCTTTAATGGCCATGGGATAATTTAGAAATTGTTTTTCTTCTTGAATCAGTGGAAATATTTGTTTTTCTAGGAATTTATAGAGACTCTCTTTATCTCTTAATTTTTTTTGTTTTTACTTTAAAGTCACTTTTGTTAAATATTTTTATAGGTACACAAGCTTTGGGGGCAAGTTCTTGCCTGATATATAATTTTCCATTCCTTTTTTCAACATTTCAGTGTCCTAATGGCTTGCATGTATTTCTTTGAAATTGATTGCCACTTTGTATTTAATTTAATCTGAAAATCTTTTTCTTTTAAATGGGAGTTGCAGTCCATTTATATTATGATCAAGTTATGATCCTTGATATATTTTGGATTTATTTCTATCACCTTAACTGTGTTCTGTTTGTAATGCTTTTTCAATGTTCCTTTTCGCTTCTTTCTATCAGCTTTTTTTTTATAAACTTTTTTTATTAATTAAAAAACTTAACAAAAGAACATTAAGATATCATTCCATTCTACATATGCAATC
>PVIY010061155.1:0-11343 GCA_004026745.1 Myrmecophaga tridactyla | reverse complement strand
TTTAAAAAAAAAACAAAAGAATACCTAGGGCAATTTATAAGATTCCACAAGGGTTCCATGCACTAGAGTAACTTTCCAGAAGCCTAAAACCTCCAGATGAGTCCCTGGATGGGATAAGTCCTGAAACCTAGAGATCCCAGCCTCTCCAGAACATCAGATAATTCCATCTCCCCACCCCATATTAGTGACAGACCCTTCCAACATGAAAAAGTTAGAATGGCCATAGCCCAAACACCCATAAAGAGAGGGATAGAAAGATCAGAGGTGATGGTAGAGTTATACAGAGAAGATAGGGTTTAACATATGAATATGATTGCTGAATCATTATGTTGATATCTCTTTTAGTCTCTAGTACCTTAAAGCAGCTAGGAATAAAAACCAAAAATTGTAGAATTGTAACCCATGTCAAACTCTGAAATATGTTTTACAACTAATTGTGGTGCTGTGATTTGGAATTTATTGCTCTTTTGTATATATATCACTGTTCACAAAAAAAGAAAAAGTGGATTGAGGTGATAAAAAATATTTAAGCCCTCTAGCCTCCTATATTCTGGAGCAGCTAGAAGGAAAAATCTGAGAGAGTCGTGTGCTAGTCCATTACAAACTCTGGGATCTGTCCTGTAACTGCTTGTTGAAGAGTGCTTCAAAAATTATTGTTTTTTTATTTCTTTGCTTTGGATATATGTTATACTATACACTAAAAAGTGAAAATAAAGAATCTCCTCAAAGTCAGTTACAAACATGGTCTGTCCTAAGGCAAAAATTTTCCTCTGGCTGTGGACTTGTGAAGTCAGAGCAAATTATCTGCTGCCAATTTACAAAGGAGGGCAGTCATAGATTAAAAATTCCCATTGCCACAGGGAGAAATTGAAAGGAAAACAGGGGTCACTGGACCCAAACAGTTCCAAAAACCAACAGGGCAAACTCCATTAGATTTCAAAGTCTAAGGGTCATCTATCATTCTCAGGGCTTGGGAAAGCAGCAGACATACCCCTTCCAAGGGCCTATGTAGTGGTGCTGTTCTCTCTGAACACTGGGGTGAGGATTTCAACCTTTGGGAACTTTGGGGAGGCCACTTTTTTCTTGGTTCCACCTTCTACAAGCATCAAGGCAGCACCTGAACTCTCTTCCATCCCCTGGGCACACACTCAACACCCTCAGAATAGTAGGGTGGCAGTGAGGCTACCCCCAATCACCAAGGAATGTGCCCCACTCTCTCTAAGGCCTGAGGGGGCAACACCCTTCATGAGCAACAAAGCTCACCCTCTGCTTCCAGGGTGAACTCAACCTCTCCACATGCGTGGGTGGATCTGCTCTCCTTGCCAGAGATTTCTTGGCTTCAGACCTTAGCTTCCATGGTTCTGCCTTTGAAATAATTTTTCTTCAATCTGTCCCCTTTCTGTCCCTCTTAGTCCAGACTGGCAGTAGTTCCATTCATACAGCTCTTGCAAAAAATTTGTTTGTTTTCCATGTAGCACACAGTGATCAAAGCCATCAGACAATAAGACTTTCCACAAATCCTCTCTATATAACCCCATGTCCAATCCTGGCTTTTTCTGAAATGCCTGACAGTTTCCATATTTTGTTAAATCCTCACATGGGGCCCTTTTCTGGGTTCTCACTTTCTGGAGGCCCAGATTTTCCAGATAATTAATTTCTGGTTCCTTTGTACCCAAGAGTTCAGTTCTCAACTTATCCCTTTTTTGTTGCTTTTTACTAAAGCTACAAGGAGAAAGCAGGCTGCATTTTCCACATTTAGCTTGGAAATTTCCTCAGCTAAATATCTCAGATTATCACCTTCAAATTCCGCCATCCATCCAACACCAGTCCTTAATTTTGCCTCATACTCTGCCACTTTAAAACAAGGATTGCCTTTCTTCCAGTTTGCAATGACACATTCATAATTTCTGAATAAAGCCTCATCAGAAGTATCTTTCAAGTCCACATTTCCACCAACGGTCTCTTCAAAGCATGCTAGGCCTTTCTTGTTCACCTCCTCACAATTCTTCCAGATTCTTATTCTCATAAGAGAGAAAAGCCATTCCAACATATTTGGCATTTGCAAACCTCAGCACCCCGTTTCTCTGGTATCAAAATCTGTTTTGGTTTGCTATAGTTGCCTGAATGCAATATATGGGAAATGGACTGGCTTTTTTTTTTTTTTTTTTTACATGGGCAGGCACCGGGAAGCGAACCCGGGTCCTCTGGCATGGCAGGCAAGCGTTCTTGCCACTGAGCCACTGTGGCCCGCCCTGGACTGGCTTTTATAAAGAGAATTTACTAAGTTACAAGTTTACAGTTCTAAAACCTTAAAAAATGTTTAAACTAAGGCATGCAGAGAAATATACCTTGACTCAGAAGAAAGGCTTATGTCCACCACATAGGAAGGCATGTCGCTGGCATCTGCTGGTCCTTGCTTCTGGTTCTATTGCTTTCAGTCTCTGATTCCAGCATTTTCCTCTCTAAGTGTCTGTGGGCCATCATTTAGCCACTCTGGGGCAGAATCCTGGGTTTTGTCTCTTATCTTAGTATTTTGTGGGGCTGGAGATCTCTTCTCTTCAGGTTCTGGCTATTTCTGTGAGTCCTTGCTTAGCTCCTGGGCTTTTTCTATCTGCATCTCCAAATGTCTGTGTCTGGTTCCATCTCTCTGGTCTTGGTGTCGGCTATTCAAACATCTCTAAATGTCCGTATCAGCCCTGAACTCTTTCTCTCTCTCCATAAGCTCTCTTGAAGACTCCAATAAACTAATTCAGACCTCCCTTGAATGAGTGGGGTTACATATCTATCTAATCAAAAGGTCACATCTACAAGGAAACAATCTAATTAAGAAGACACACCCTCTACAGGTATATCATATCTCCATAGAAACAAGTTAATCAAGAGGTTTCACCCTGCAATATTGGATCAGGAATAAAAGAACATGGCATTCAAACTATGGCTTGTTTGAAACTGTTATGTACTTCTTGATTAGGTACTCTCTTCATAGAAGAGAGATCCCTCAATCTGATAAAGGGCATCTATTAAAAGCATATAGCTAACATCATACTTAATGGTGAAAGACTGAAGCCTTTCCCCTAAGACAAAGAAGTCCACTCCCTCCACCTTTATTTAATATTGTACTAGAGATTCTAACTAGAAGCATAACGCAAGAGAAAAAAAAACTAAAACGCATACACAATGAAAATGAAGAAGTAAAATTGACTTTATTTGCAGACAACATGGTCATCTATATAGAAAATCCTATTGAATCTGCAAAAAACTAACAGAAATGAAAGTTGGTTTAATAAGATCTCAAAATAGAAGGCCAATATACAAAAGAAAAAGAAAAAAGAAATAAAATAAAGTAAAAGGAAGGCCAATATACAAAAAATAGTTGTATGTCAGCAACAAATAATTGAAATTTTTAAAAATACCATTTACTGTAACATTAAAATACATGAGATACTAAGGGATAATTGAACAAAATATGTAAATATGTGCAAAACCCATACACTGAAAACTGCAAACTATATTGCTAAAAGGAAGTAAAGACTCGAATAAATGTAAAGAGATATCATGACTATAGACTATAAGTCTCAGCATTGTTAATATGTAGATTTCCACAAAATTAAATCATGGATTTAATCCAATCCCAATCAAAAGTCCCCACAGATGTTTTTGTAGGAATGAACAAGCTGATTCCAAAATGTATATGGAAAATGCAAAGGACTACAACCAAAATACTTTCTAAAAGAGCAAGGCTAGAGGTCTTGATTCAAGACAAAATAAAGCTGCATGTAGTACTAGAATAAAGATAGGCATATAAACCAATAGAACAGAATAGAGATACAGAAATAAACGCACACTTGTGGTTAATAAATTTTCAACAGAATACCAAAGTAATCCAATGAGAAAATTATGATCTTCTCAAAAAACGGTGCTGGAGCAATTGGATATGTATTTGTAAAAAGTGAGCCTCAACCTTTATCTCACACCAAGTTATCTCTAAATGGATTAGAGACCTAAATGTAAATACTAAAACCATAAAAGTTTTAAAAGAAAACATAGGAAAATATCTTAAACTTGAATTAGGTAAATACTTATTATATAGAACACAAAAAGCATGAATATAAAGAAAAAACTGATAAGTTTGAGATCATCAAAACTTAAAACTTTTGATTTTTAAAACACTGTAAAGGAAATGAAAATGCAAACCATAAACTGTGAGAAATATACCCCAAATATATATTTCATAAAGGCATATATAGAAAGAGCATACAAAAATTCTCATAATTCAATCCTGCTAAATTATGGGGAACATACTTTTATAAAAATTTCACTAAAGAAATCTACAAGTAGCCTATAATCATATAATTATATAGTTATCATTAGTGAGTGGGGGAATGCAAATTAAAATCACAATGAAATACCACTGCACACCCACTAGAATGGCTAAAATTAAAAAGACTGACAATGCAAAGTGTTGGCAAGGATGTGGAGTAACTACCATGTTACTATATTGCTATGAGAATACAAAATGGTATAGTCACTTTGGAAAACAGTTTAGTAGTTTCTTATATACTCAAACATATACTTATCACATGACCTAGAAGTCACCCCTGGCTCTTTATTCTGGCAAATGAAACATGTAGTCACATAAAGATTTATAGTCAAATAGTTCATAGCAATTTTATTCATGGTAACTCAAATCTAGAAACAAATCAAATATCTACCAACTGGAGAATGAGTAAACAAATTGTGATATATCCATATGCTGGAATAATACCCAGCAAAACAAAGAACAGCAAAATGTGAGTGAATTTCAAAAGCATTAGGCTAAAGTAGTCAGACACAAAAGTTTACATGTGGTATGAGTCCCTTTTTATGAAATTCTAGGAAAGCAAGACTACAGTGACACAAAACAAATACTTTGTAAATTGACAAGAATTGAAGCAGGAGACTAACATATGAGTTATCTCAATAGGACAAGCAAAAGATGAGAGTGGAAACAATGGCAATGAAAAGAAGATGGATTTGTAACATATTTTGAAGGTAAAATGAAATGTATTTGGTATAGTATAGGTAAGAATGATGGAAAGAGGAAACAAGAACATCATATAAATTCTTGAATGGAGCAGTTGAGTGGAATGCAGAACTATCTCAGATTAGATAAAATAATCAGGAGTTCAATTTCAGCTTATTCAAGTATAAGATGCTTGTAAGATAGTTAATTGAAGCTGTCATAAGCAGCTGCATATATAGATGTGGTGGTCACTGCTCCCATGAGTTTAAAGTCTTTTTTTTTTTTTTTTTAATTTGCATATGGGCAGGAGGCACCAGGGATCGAACTCCAGACCTCCAGCATGGCAGGTCGGAGCTCTGTCTGCTGAGCCACAGCAGCCACCCGAGTTTAAAGTCTTAATAGAGAATACAAAAATAATGCTTACGAATGCAATCATGATAAGTGCTACAAAGTGTAAATGTAAGTATTCTAGGAGCATGTATCAGGAGAGTCTAATTTAAGCTGGGGGAAGGAGGGAAGACTCTGCTGGAGTTAAGAATAATTAATTCCAAATGTGGAAAAAAGGCAAAATGCTGATTGCTTGATAATTTTATCTCATACCAGAGCATATTTGTATTTAGCCTGCTTGACTTTAATCTTTTTTTTTTTTTTTTTTTGCATGGGCAGGCATGCAGAATTGAAACCAGGTCTCTGGCATGGCAGGCGAGAATTCTAACTGCTGAGCCACCATCCTGCTCGACTTTTATCTGACTCTTTCAGAAAATGTCTCTAAAAAAAATTATAGTCCACCACTCACAAGGGACATTTTACAGACCTGTTAACTTATCATAGTGTTATAGTAAAGAAGGAAAAGTTATAGTTTTATTGTCCCGTAGGACATTAACCAATTTTGAACATAACTCAGCACTCATAGGAAAGCACTCAGCATTCCTTTCTTGTCATAACCTTCTTTAAAACATCTGGAAACCATCTCTATATTTCTTCATTGTTCTTGCTAGTTCTGTCATCAATGAATTAAATATAATTTAAACTCATGTGCACATACAACTCTATGAGAATCATGCTGGGGAAAAATATTTAACCTACAATCAAAAGAGTGAGCAGTAGTTAGTTGTATATTGCCCATTGGATGTGTTGAGGAAAGGGAGCTTTCAAGAATGTGTTCTAGGCAAAGTGAAACTGCAAATCAAAGCATGAAAATTTGAAGAAAAAAAAGCACTATAAAGTTCAGGAACTAGAAAATAGGCACACACACAAAAATCTTACGTATTGAGAGGAGCAGAGAAAGTATAAGATGAGGCTAAAGAGAGAAGTGTGAATTTTTCCATGACGGAACAATAGAAGGGTCCACTGAAGGATTTATACTGGGGAGGGATTTGATTGAGATCATGCTGACTGAAATACAGAAAGTAAAATAGAAGCAATCAAGTTTGATTTGGAATAAATCCTCAGGAAACTCTTGCAGTCATCTGTGAGGGGGAAAGTAACAACAATGGTCAAGAGAGAGTTTGGAGATGGAATCAATACAATAGGCTAGTAACAAATGTGGTAGGTGAGGGAAGTGGGGAGGCTAGGATTGCTCCCAAGTTACTGGCTGCAGCAGTGCCCTGCAGAGTAGCAAGCAGCTGTGCTGTCTTGAGGCTCTGACTCACAAAATACTCCAGAGAAAAAGCAGATGTCATCTTCAGCTGTGACCATAAAGCAGCATGCTGTCAAGGGTGTGGCAGCCTGCGTGGGCCAACTGACCCAGGAATGCGGTTCTGGACTCCTGCCACTGCCCTGGGCACTGGCATGATGCTCACTGGCAACAATCATTTCCCTTGATCACTTGCTCAGACACCTCCTAGGCCACAAAAATAATCCTTAAATTAGGCAATTGACACAATAGAAAGAGTGGGAACCTCTGAGTCATAGCCATTTTTGCTTCTCCTATCTTCTCTCAGGGTCCTGTTTTCAAACATGAAAGGGTGACATCTGGGCGGGCCACGATGGCTCAGCAGGCAGAGTTCAGGCCTGCCATGCCGGAGACCGGGTTCAATTCCCGGTGCCTGCCCATGCAAAAAAAAAAAACAAAAAACAGAAAGGGTGACATCTCTTCTTGGATGAAGGAGCTATCTGCTGTAACAAGCCTACTCCTTGCCCCTTAGCTACCTGAATTCTCCTGGGGAATGCACACACACCTATCAGCTTCTCCTTCTATGAAACTTGAACATCTTAAGTTAATACTAACCCTCTTTCCTGAACGACAAAATGTAATTGCCTCTGCAGGACTCTGAATTTTCCAAATACAAAAAACCATGTGTGCTGGTTTGAAAGGAAGTATGCCCCCTAAGAAAAGCCATGTTTTAATATAAATCCCATTTCATAAAGATAGAATAATCTCTATTCAATACCATATGTTTGAAACTGTAATGAGATCAGATCTCATGATGTGATTTAGTCAAGAGTGGTTGTTAAACTGGATTAAGGGACGACATGTCTCCACCCATTTGGGTGGGTCTTGATTGGCTTATTGGAGTCCTATAAAAGAGGAAACTCTTTGGAGAATAAGAGATTCAGAGAGAGCAACACTACGAAGCAGAGAGTCCACCAGCCAGCGACCTTTGGAGATGAAGAAGGAAAACGCCTCCCAGGTAGCTTCATGAAACCAGAAGCCAGGAGAGAAAGCTAGCAGATGATGCCATGCCTGCCATGTGCCCTTCCAGCCGAGAGAGGAGCCCTGACTGTGTTCGCCATTTGCCTTCTCACTTGAGAGAGAAGCGCTGAACATCATCAGCCTTCTTAAACCAAGGTATCTTTCCCTGGATGGATGCTATAGATTGGACATTCTATAGACTTGTTTTTATTGGGACATTTTCTTGGCCTTAGAACTGTAAACTAGCAACTCATTAAATTCCCCTTGTTAAAAGCCGTTCCATTTCTGGTATATTGGGATCCGGCAGCTAGCAAACTAAAACACCATGGGTGGGAGAGATGTGGCGACTCCACCCATGCCTCTCAAGGGATTCACCACTTAAAATCCCCAAAGGGCTCTGTAAGTGCTTTTCATTTATTCAACAAGAATTTTAGAATACCTAATATGTGTCAGCCTGTCTCCCAGACTCTGGGGATATAATAATGAATAAAAGTCAAAGGTTCTTGGCTTTCTGGATTTTAAATTTCTAGAGGGAGGACAATTAGTAAGTAAACAATAAATAAGCAAGAAAATATTTATTAATAAAATAAACAGAATGAGATAGAAACTAACTAGGAGAAGACACATCAAGAAAGCTGCTTCTGAGGGGGTGGTATTTAGGCTGAAACTTGAAGAATGAGAATAAGCTTGCCTTGTGTTCAACACAAATGAGCCAATAAAAGTAATCAAGGCATACATTTAGTGTTCTATATGTGCCTAGGGTTGATAAGGTTAAAGAAGTAAGTGCTGTTTGGGATCAGGGATGGTCATGTGAAGGCAGGAGTGATGACGTAGCCATAACTTACAAAAAGCTGTGCCAGGGGAGATAATGTTTTGAAGAAATACACATGTGATTTTCTCATTTAATTTTTTGGAAAAATGACCTTCTCCCACATAAACTCAAAATATGCTGGAGGATGGGGGTGGAGGGGCGAAGTGGGGGAGGGAGATCCTGGTTGGATCTGGCTTGTCAAAGAACTGAAATGAGCAGAAGTTATCATTCAACTTTTAACACTGAAGAGAATTTTGCAGCAAGACAAAAAGACTAAAAAAAACAGTCATAGCTGAGAAAAGGATTCTGTAGATTTTTAAGTCACGTAAAATGTGTGCAGGGTGAGACCTGACAGACTTGATCATATTTAAGTATAGTGGAAGTTAAAGTAATGCCTACCCTTTCCTGTCCCAGGGAAATGTGGAGAATGGAAAGGGGGAGGGAGAGGGGGAAAGGATAGCAGTCCCCAGCATGTGCCCATTTCCCCAGAAGTGTGTTGGATAGGCTAAGGGGAACACGGGGCCCAAGGGACCTCGCTTCATCCCCTACTGGGACTCTGAGAAGAGACCCCTGTGTTCAGAGGAGGGAGAGCAGGCAGGGCACTGAGTGACTTAGAATATTGCTTCTCAAAATGCCCATGGAACAGTTGGCAATGGATGGTTGGTTGTTTCCAATTCATCCTGGTACTTTTATACTCTAAATACAAGTTAATAGGCAAGGCAATAAAGAAATAAAAATAGAGAAAACATAGGAAATGCAAGCCTAAATTGTTGGGGGTTTTTTTTTAATTAGATTTGACAAAGAATTTACTCTGTCAAATTTACACTTACTCCCAATTTCCAAATTTATCTCGTTGTAGGCAATCAACAGAGAGTGCAGCACTGACACTGGACACTGGACCCTGAACCCCACTTTCTGCAGCACTGGATAAGAAGGCAGCGCAGCAGGAAGAGGGGATCTCATTTTCATCCCCGAGCCTCCCTTGGTTACAGTGTTCCTTGGAGCGTCCACAGGGGACTGCAGGAAGTGGGTATGCCTCTTGGAGATGGAGCAGAGACTTTGAGCTCTGCCTTTAAAAGAAATGTAAGGCCCACAAAATGCCTGCCTCTTTACCAGCAGCTTTCCAGGACTCAGATACTTTGCTCGGCAGGGCAGATAATTTGTGTGCCATCATCAAAGAGTGTTTCTTTTCGAAAACACTGGAAAAGACCTCAGGACAGACTGGGATGAGAGAAAAAAGAGACAGGAACAGTGCATTACAGCCCCAGAGGACAATGGAATTGCTTTTCACATCCTGAAGAGCTCTGCACTCCCACAAACTTCCTAAGTAACCCTGTAAGAGTCCATTATTTAAGCAGATACTTTCAGGGTCCCCTACTAGTATAATGCCCCAGCTACAGTTGTGCAGGTAATCCCTTGGCCACATGCACAGAGACAGCAGCAAAGGCTGACTTCTATTATTTTATTCCTCATGGAATATAGACTTTCTAGCCTGAAGTAAAAGGGAGGGATTAAGAAAAATACCATAACAGATATGGAAGTTTCCAACTCCCCTGCGCCTTCAACTAGACCTGGGTCAGTACAATAGTGTTTCACATTTAACACTGCTGCTTCTTGGGAAAGAAGAAAAGGAAGCAGTAGAAGGGAGTCGACTTGCGCCAGAAAGCCCCACACAAGCTAACCATTGCTTACCCCTTTTCATGTAAGCTGGTTCCCCTTCCTTCCTTTCTTTCCTTGCCACAGACACCAGAGTTCTGGAGTCTTCCTTACTTCACAGCTGCCACCACCTGGAATTTCCACAAACACCAAGTTTGGCTGTTGAGGAGGACACAGCTGCCCCAGATACCTTCCTTCTATATACCCACAAAGAAGCACACAGACCTTTTGTGAATGAATGAAACAAATGACAAGTATGAGGCAATCATACAGATAATAGGTTCTAAGGGCCTTGGTCTTGTTCAGCTGTTGCTGGTTAATGGGCTTTTGCCCTCAATTAGAGTAGGGTTCACCTGAGATTTGCCCTCCTCCAATTTTCCTCTAATAGAGCCTCCATTCTCATTGTAAGAGGTAATCCTGTCTCAAGAGTCAGTCAAGAAAAAGGAATAGTGTCCCTTTGATCCTAAATGGACTATTTATATGTCTTAGGACTTTTAGACTAGGTAACTGCCAATCAAATAGGCCACCAACAAGTCTAGGATTTAGTACTTTTGGGCTTATTATCACTGCCTGAACCCCAAGCAGCTTCCCAGGAGGTCTGGGCAAGGATGATCTGAAGTCTGGAAGAACTTCCCCACTTTAAATTTCCCTCCATGCCTTTGCAGAAATCAACTGGCTTGGGTTACAGATGAAGAATTTTGAAGAATAACTCACCGAATAGACAGTTTTTACCCACAAAAAATCCACCTTTTGTGACTTTCTAGTACTAACCCATTCTGCCTTGTGCATTTGTACATACCAGGTTGGACTGGTAATTAATTGCTGATTAAATTGAAAGTCATGAGTGTTTGAGGGAAAGGAGAAAGAAAGGAAAGAATATAACTTTGAGCAATACATTTTTTCAGCACAAGACAGCAGAAAATGTATAGGGAAAATTACCTTGAGCTAGGGGTCTGAAGGTCATTGTTTCTAGCTTAACCATAATAGTTGTGTGATTTTGAACAATTTACTTTGTCTCTCTAATCTCAGTCCCCTTATCAACAATATGAGGAAAATAGGGATTTTCTAATGTCACAAATGAGCAATACAGTTTGTGTGCTGCCTCAAATTTGCTTGACCCAAATCTGCCTCTTCCTTAACCCCCAATTCTCCTTACCCCTGTGGCTGCTTGCATAAACCCTCTCCTCACTATTGGCTGTCACAGCCTCCCTGAGGGGTGAAAGCCCATCATATCTGCCA
>PVIY010061154.1:0-11344 GCA_004026745.1 Myrmecophaga tridactyla | reverse complement strand
CCAACTAGAATAATTGTGCAAATGGGAGGTTAAGGAGGACAAGGACTGAGGACTGGTGACAGACCTCTGGAGAGCTTTCTGGGAACTGATTCCTTACAGTGGGAGAGGCTAAAACCAGACTTTTTTTTTTATTAATTAAAAAATAAAACATCAACATACATAATCAGTAATTCACAATATCATCACTTAGTTGCATATTAATCATTTCTTAGAACATTTGCATTAATTCAGAAAAAGAAATAAAAAGACAATAGAAAAAGAAATAAAATGAACACAGGAAAGAAAAAAAACAAAAAAGATTATACCTACCATACCCCTTACCCCTTGCTTTCATTGATCACTAGCACTTCAAACTAAATTTATTTTAACATTTGTTCCCCCTATTATTTATTTTTATTCCATATGTTCTACTCCTTTGTTGACAAGGTAGATAAAAGGAGCATCAGACACAAGGTTTTCACAATCACACAGTCACATTGTGACAGATGTATCATTATTCAATCATCTTCAAGAAACATGGCTACTGGAACACAGCTCTACATTTTCAGGCAGTTCCCTCCAGCTTCTCCATTACATCTTGAATAACAAGATGATATCTACTTGATGCATAAGAATAACCTCCAGGATAACCTCCCGACTCTATTTGGAATCCCTCAGCCATTGACACTTTGTCTCATTTCCCTCTTCCCCCTTTTGGTCGAGAAGGTTTTCTCAATCCCTTGATGCTAAGTCTCAGCTCATTCTAGGGTTTTTCTCAATCCCTTGATGCTGAGTCTCAGCTCATTTCAAGATCTCTGTCCCACGATGCAAGGAAGGTCCACACCCCTGGGAGTCATATCCCATGTATAGAGGGGTAGGGTGGTGAGACTGCTCATTGTGTTGGCTGGAGAGAGAGGCCACATCTGAGCAACAAAAGAGGCTCTCTTGGGGGTCACTCTTAGGCCTAAATTTTAAGTAGACTTGATCTATTCTTTGTGGGGTTAAGTTTCTTATGAACAAACCCCAAGACTGGGGGCTCAGCCTATAGCTTTGGTTGTCCACACTGCTTGTGAGAATGTCAAGAATTCAACTTGGGGAAGTTGAATTTCTCCCCATTCTCACCATTCCCCGAAGGGGGCTTTGCAGATACTTTTCCACTCACTGATCGAATCACTCTGGGATTCATCGGGGCATCACTCTGGACAAACCAGCAAAATCTCATGTCCTACCTGAGATTCCAAGTACTTATGGCACTCAATAAAACTATCTACATAAGTTATATTAGGAATTGCAGTAGTCAAAATATAAATTTTGTAACAAATAAACATTTTTTGCCTTAGTCTCACACATAAGGTGACATTTTAAAATATTAATTACCATCTATTTTCAGCACCCTGCAATAATGACAGTCCTTTGTTCTTCCTCATGCAAAAACATTTTTAAAATTGTACCTTGTACATTTCACTATTATTATACACTCTAAGCATTCCTAGAGTATACCATCTCAATCTTTAACATCTTTCTTTCTGATTTCATTTATGTCCCCTGCCCTCCTCCCTCTATCATTCTCACATGCAGCTTCATTCAGTGTTTTAATATAATTGTATTACAGTTAGGTAGTATTGTGCTGTCCATTTCTGAGTTTTTACATTCAGTCCTGTTGCACAATCTGTATCCCTTCAGCTCCAATTACCCAATATCTTACCTTAATTCTATCTCCTGATGGTCTCTGTTACCAACAGAATATTCCAAGTTTATTCACTAATGTCAGTTCATATCAATGAGACCATACAGTATTTGTCCTTTAGTTTTTGGCTAGTCTCACTCAGCATAATGTTCTCAAGGTCCATCCATGTTGTTACATACTTCATAAGTTTATTCTGTCTTAAAGCTGCATAATATTCCATCTTATATATATACCACAGTTTGTTTAGCCACTCGTCTGTTGATGGACATTAAAAAGGGGACATTTTGGAGAAAGCATAGTTGCTTCAGAGACAGACATTTGGAGATGCCTGGAGTGCCAACAGAGAGAGCAGATACCTAGACACAGACTTTTGGAAATGCAGAGCCCAACAGATGTCACCATGTGCCTTCCCTGGCAATGCTAAACAAGCCACAACCCAGAGTTTTGCCCCAGAGGAGCTAAGTGAAGGTCCACAGATGTTTAGAGAGGAAACCACTGGAACCAGAAGCTGGGAGCAGTGGAACCAGGAACAAGGACAAGCAGATGCCAGCCAGGTGCCTTCCAATGTGACAGACATCAGCCTTCCTTTGAGTCAAGGTATATTTCCATGGGTGCCTTAGTTTGGACATTTTTATGGTCTTAGAACTGCTAACTTGTAACTTAATAAATTTCCTTTTTAAAAGCTGTTCCATTTCTGGTATATTGCATTCCAGCAGCATTAACAAACCAAAACACCACGTGACAGAAAAACCCTGAAAACCATTAGCCTTTTCTTCCGAGTCAAGGTATCTAACTCTGGATGCCTTAGTTTGGACATTTTTTATGGTCTTAGAACTGTAAACATGTAACTTAATAAATCCCTGTAATAAAAGCCAAACCCTTTCTGGTATGTTGTATTCCAGAAAAATTCTGTGCCAAGATGGTCTGGGGAGTAGGGTTCAGGCACAATTGTTTTTAAAAGCTCTTCATAATGTTTAATATGCTGCTGCAGTTGAGAACCACTGTGAAAGACAGTAATGCTATCTTCCAGGTCTGCTGAACTCTCAGAACTCTTCTGATCTGGGCTATGTCCCTTTCCTACTTCTGTTGCCAATCCTCATAGTTAGGGGTGTGTCTATGTGCTTCTCATGCATTTGACCTTCTCATCTCTGTATCATCCAGCTCTGCATCCCTTGATAAACCATATGAGAAAAATTGCTTCCTGGAAGTGTCTTGTATATTCTCAATCTCTCTACTCTACTACTTAGACTAGTGCAGAGGTTTCTGTCTTAACAACAAAAATTCAACAGCTGTCATTCTTCCCCTCCAGCTATTTATATACATAATTGCTATGGTACAGATCTATGTAATTTGGTATAGGCAGTTATGACTCACATGCAAATACCTTTGAAAATAAGTGTGGGAGGAATTTTATATTTCTTGATGGTCTTAGCAGAGCCCGAGTATTTTCCCATGTGAATAAAACTTTTCTTTTACTACAAAAATATCTTTTTGATGCATTTATTTATTACTTTTTACTAAAAACATCCTGACATAAAGGAACTACTTGCCTATTTTATGGTTTGAATCCTTCCTTACACTTTCCCTACATCTTTTCTTCCTTCTTTTCCTTCTTCCTTACTTCCCTCCATTAAAGTATTTACCGTGCATCTAACAATGTTTCCAGTGCTGTATTAGACACTGAGGATGCAAAGATAAATAATAACTTGATCTGCCCTCTATGGACTCCAGTTCAGGAATGGAGAGAGACAAAAACAATACAAATTGATAAATGTCAAAAGAGAGTTTACAAACTCCTACAGGATCATTCACCTTTGTTTAGGATATTTACAGGAAAAAAATATTTCAACTGAATTTGGGGAGGTCGAGTTTGATATTTTTTCAGGCAGAGATTTGAGGAAAGGCATTGTATTAGCCAGGGTTCTCTAGAGAACAGAACCAACAGGATATATGTGTGTGCATATAAATATTAAGAGATTTATTGTAGGAGTTGGCTAACACGACTGCAGTGATTGTCAATTCCTAATTCTGTAGGGCAAGCCGTAAATTGGAAACTGTAGGACATGACATTGATTGAATTCCCTAGGAGAAGCTGGCTGGCTAAAGTAGAAACAGAAAATCTTTCTGACTGCTGAAATTCTCAGTTCTGGCTTTAAGACTTGCAACTAATTGGATGAGGACACTCCCCTCATTGTCGAGGGAAATTTGTTTATTGTAGATGCAATCAGCAAGAGATGCAATCAACTAGCTATACATGCAAATCCACCTATGAAATACCCTCAGAATAGCAGTAAGGCCAGAATTTTCTTGACCAAACAACTAGACACCACAGACAAGTTTACACAAGGCATTCTGGGCAAAGGAACAATATGTACAAAAGCCCAGGAAGACCTACCAGAGGGTACTCAGAAAATAGCAGCGGTAGTTCTGAGGACAAAAGAGTTGTATTGGGAGAGGAAGGATGCTGAGTGGTTGGGGGGTGGGGATTATTGTCTAGATTTTGTTGCTGGCAGAAATTCTTAAAGGGAATCCATCACAATCTGCTTTGGTCCAATGTCTGCTTGGTCCCCCAACTCAGGTCTCTGGACATTATTTTCTTAGCATTGACTAAGGCAATCAGACTTAGACTTCTCCAATCTTGCCCTTACTTATTGTGTTCCAGGCACAAAAGCCACCTTTCTGCTCCTGGCCATAAACCTCATTCCTGTCTCAGGAACTTTGCTTTTGCTATTCTCTCTATTTGGAAACTCTGTTCCCAGATCTTCACAAGGCTGGCTCCTTCTCATTCAGGTCTCAATTCAAATATTACCATCTCAAGGAAGTCTTTTCTGGCCACCCCATCTGTAATTACCCTCCCCTTACGTAGTTACTTTCTGTGAAATTACCCTTTAAGGATCTTTTTGTAGCAGTCATCATTATATAAATTGATCTTTTTAATTTACTTGTCCACATGTTTATTGCATATCTCCTTCTAGAATATAAGCTCCATGAGGGCATGAACTTTGTCTTATTTTCCACTGAATCCCCAGAATGTAGCCAGTCCCTGACACTTAGCAAGTGCCCAGTAAATTTGCTGAAGAAAACAGGCTAACACTTATTAAAATCCCCTGATTTTATTTTTGACTGAAACAGCTTAGATTAGAGATGTTTTTATTTGGGGTTGAAGCTATCTCTTCCCAGGGATCAGAATAGTTATAGTCTTCACTTCATTCCCAGTATCAAGGTGTCTCAGAAGCAAAAGCCGAATTGTTATTGATGAACATGCAAGGAAAACAAAAGGAAATTGAGAGCCCCAAGGAATGCTCTGGATTGGTGAAGGTCGATGAAGAGTCCCTGCCCCACCACAAAGGTGGTGTCCACCTATAGCAGAGTACATGTGTCCCAGATCTAATGTCTTTTCCCCACCATGGACAATGCTGGAGGCTCATTTGCATCTCTTCTCTCACTTTCTAGTTTCTCCCATCTCTTTTCCTGGCAGATTTCTCCTTAGTTCTGTCAATGCTATAGTCATATAGCTGTAACTATGACTCTGGAAGGTACCAAATCTCCTTCTATCTTTCTACTCCAATTACAGGTGGATTTCATCCCTGGCTCAGAATTCTGGATGTGTACACAATGTAGCCAGAGCACACCATGGGGGTATGAAGGTAACAGAGTCAGAAGAGGCAGAGGGTTGGAGTGAAGAGGATGAGACAGCACAACTAGGACCCCTAGAAATTTGGGTGTTTTATTAGCTATTTCTTTCTAACAAAACATAAGGGTTTCAGGAGCATTATTTTTTATTTCAAATTTAAGTAAATTCTACTGTGGTACTCCGGAAAAACATGTTTTTGACTTTGATCTATTTCTGTGGATATTAATTTATTATAAATAGGACCTTTAGATGAAGTTACTTCAGTTAAAATGTGACCCATCTGTTCTAGTTTGCTAGCTGCCAGAATGCAACACACCAGAGATGGATTGGCTTTTAATAAAAGGGGATTTATTTTGTTAGTTCTTCAGAGGAAAGGCAGCTAACTTTCAACTGAGGTTCTTTCTTATGCGGGAAGGCACTGGGTGATCTCTACTGGCCTTCTCTCCTGGTCTCTGGGTTCCAACAACTTTCCCCGGGGTGATTCCTTTCTGCATCTGCAAAGGCCTGGGCTAAGCTATGAGTGCTGAGATGAGGTATGCTGAGCTGCTTTGGTGGTACTACGTTGAGCTCGCTCATTTAAGCACCAGCCAATTAAATTAAACATCATTCATTGCAGCAGGCACGCCTCCTAGCCGACTGCAGATGTAATCAACAACAGATGAGGTTCACATGACATTGCCTCATAGCCACAGCAGTAGACCTAGGCACCTTCTCCTGGTCAAGTTGACACCTGAACCTAACTGCCATACCAACTTAGTCCAGATAGGTCTTAATCCTACTACTGGACTCCATTATAAGCAAAATAAAATTCAAACAGAGAAAGAAAGCCACAGGGAGCAGCCAGAAGCTAGAAATCAACAGAACCTGCAGAAAGACCTGGAGAGGTTGCCATGTGCATTGTCATATGACAGAAAAGCCAAGGACTAAGGACTGCCATCAGCCAGCCCCGAAATGCCAGTCTTCTGGGAGAAAGCATTGCCTTGATTACATCTTGACTTTGGATTTCTTCTAGCCTCAAGACTGTAAGCCAATAAATTCCCATTATTGAGCCAACCTACTGCATAATATTAGATTGTCAGCCAGAAAACAAAAACATTTACTAGTAAAAGCATTTCCCAAACCCAACTTTTTTTTTTTTGCTTAAAATGGAAATCAA
This sequence comes from Myrmecophaga tridactyla, assembly GCA_004026745.1. Classification (NCBI taxonomy): domain Eukaryota; kingdom Metazoa; phylum Chordata; class Mammalia; order Pilosa; family Myrmecophagidae; genus Myrmecophaga; species Myrmecophaga tridactyla. The sequence goes on along the minus strand of PVIY010061154.1, from coordinate 4,888 downwards.
TTCCAAAAGCATCTTTAAAAAACAAACAAGAAATGAGCAAAAGAAGCTGAGGAATGTGTTTATTTTGTCTTGCATCTGAGGAAAGAAGTCTTTACATAAGTTGAAGCCAGAGACATCTCTTTCTGGGCTTAGGGTGCTCGTGATTGAATCCTGTAGCTAAAGGCAAATTTCCATTTCAGCTTCCTAGGTGACCTTAATTACCTGGTGGAAATCACTGAAGGTGATGCCAAGTGGTATTTAAACCTGTCATTTTCTTTTCCTATTTGGGGGATGCAGATATTTTCTACTCTAATGTGGAAAAATATTCAATCAGCTTAAATTATGCATGTACTCAGGATCAAGCCAGCTAGATGTCAAAAGCAATTCAATATATATATTTTTAATTTGGGAGACTGAAAGCCAGCAAGATAAAAGTTTAGGAGAGCTAGATGCAAATTAATTTTACAATATGGGGAAAACAAGCGTAGAAGTGAGAAAACTTTTTGTCCCTGGCAGAATCAGTTGCTGGAATTGGTACACAACTTTGGTTGGTAACATCCTGGCACTACTGAACAGACAGGCTTAATTTCCAAGGCCTGCCTTCAGTTTCCAAGTCTTCTTGATTTTTACAAATAGATGGCAGTTCGCATATTATATTTGACATTTGCTTTGTGATTGTGACAATGTTGCCATTTCTCTGTCGTTGCTTTCACTTTTCAGTGGAAAATTTGTTTTGCAGGGTCAAATTGATTACGTAGAGAGGGGTTGTGGAGTTTCTGAATATTTTGTCTCATAGTTGATTAATTCAATTGGATTTTAATTTAGCAAACATTTATAAAACATCGACTGTACAACTGAGCTGAGCTGGGGTCAGCATGAATAAGATAATGACCTGCAGACAAGGCATTCCGAAGCACATGATGCAAAATAGGGTATGGTAGGAGAAGGATGTATTAGATTTCAACAGACATGTAATGGCAGGGGCAGGGGTACTCCAAACAGAAGAAACAGCTTGAGCAAAGGCATGGGATTATAGGACAACCAAGTGTGTTTTGGTTAGAGTAAGCAAAACTGTTGAGGGTGCTTCTTTTGCGAGGAGAGGAGGTGTTGAGTGAGGGAAAGGGAGATTGGCAGGACACAATAAACCTTAAAAGGATTATGGAAAACCTTTGATGAACAGGAATTTGGTCAATATTTAGTAGGGAATAGATAGCTATTTAAGGTTTTTGAGCAGAGGCACAACAGTTAGAACTGTTTTTAGAAGATAATTCAGGATGCAAGGACACGAGAACCTTAGTTGGGGCTGTGGTTGCCAGAAAGGAGAGGAGAACTGAGACACTTATTGCTGACCCCATCTTTGCTCAGCCAGCTCTGTTAAGTGTGGGACTAATAGAAAAGAGAGATTGTTGATAAATGTCACTAGATTTAAGAAAATCACAGCATAATAATGTTAATATAATATAGGACTTTCTGAGTATCTCCACAGTCCATAGCTAATCCTCAAACAAAGTTAAAAAGTTCCAGTGATCACCCAGAATTACTATTTACTAAAACCAGATAGCTTGATATTTGGAAAAGTACAAATGGTAGACTATAATCTTCCTCTTTTTTAAGTTTTTTTTTTTAGTATATGCTAAAAACAAACAAACCCCAAACAACAATAAAAATAAGAATACATAGCCTTTATCTCCAATAATTTGGATTCAGGAAATCCATACGTATTCCTGTAATTTATTTGCTCTGGATCTCATTTTCCTCATTTGTAAATTATAACCAGTCATGATCCCTGGTATTTCTGTTTAAATAAGATGATTGATATTAACTTATTGTGCAAACTGTAGATATTAAAGAGTCATCATAGGTGGTCAAATTTGGGGTAAAAACAAAGTTTCACTGACTGCAGCAGGAGATGGATTGAGTTCCCCTACCTCCTTCCCGCACTGTTCAGAAGCTCAGAATTTCTAACCTTGTGACCATCTAGATATTTCGAACAAGTATTTTCCCTAGCCAGACTGTAAGCTCCACATTGATAGGAACCATTCCTGTTATTCACCAATATATCACATAATGCCTAGAACATTTTCTGGCACAGAGTAGCCAATAGAGACTGACTGAATGAAATAAAATTATTAGTGATTTTGCCTTTCCCTTTGTATTAATTGCACTCCTCTTATTTCTGGTATTTTAACCACTCAACTATCAGCCTACAAATATATTTACATTTTTTCATTCAAAAAAATATTTATTGATTATCTAATTTATGCTAGATACCATGTTAAGGAGAAGATAAAATGGTGAGAAAAAATGATGCCATTTGCTTTCATGGAGTTTACAATAAATATATTTTATAATATGCAATTTCATGAATGTATTTCATCTTTTCCAAACTAATTCTGCACATTATTTCCATTCCAATTACTTAAATTAAATTTATGTCCTTGAGATCATTGAAAACATCTTGTAGACTCACAACTCAAGTTAAAACATTGTGATGAGGACCAGGAACTGTATATTTTAAAATTTTATAGTACAAAAATTAATCTATACTCATATCACTGAACTTAAAAAATGATCACACCAAAGGGATTTTTAAAATGATTTTGGTTATTTAGAGTCCTTAACGGCTTGGCTACTGTGGAAAACCGCATTTTAAAAATACAGCTGTTTTTTGGGGGGTGTGGGTGGGTACACGGTTCAGGAATTGAACTTGGGCCTCCCGCATGGAAGGCAGGCATTCTAATCACTGAACTACCCATGCACCCCAGTTAGTTTGTTTTTTAAAATGAGTTCTGCCAACCAATCAAAGAATCATCGCATGAATGTGCATGAACATGTGTGCTGCATGACACCAGAGATCCCATTTAACAAAATGTTTGGGCTTCAACCAGATATTTTGGTGCATTACAAGAACAGAAGGTTTCAGAAAGTGACAAGACATGAATTTATCATAATTGTCAATCAGTAAAGCTTCAAAGAAAGATTTGAGATAAACTTGCCATTGAAAGACTGCATATTTCCATGGTTATAATTTCCTCATCTTATTTTGGGGAGGGGGCAGGGAGTACTGATTTCTAACTTTTTTGTGTTGTGATCAGAGAATATAGTGTAAAACTCCTTAAGTATGTAGAGACTTCTCTAGTATAACATTGCTCAAACTGAGACCACTTTTTTGCAAAGAGTCCATGTGGGCTCAAAAATGATGTGTACTATTCTGTTGCTGGGTGTTGAATGTCTGTTATTAGGTACATAAGAATTCAGCATTATCTTTTTAGAGAATTGAAGCCTTATCAATATTTAATAAATTTTCTCCCTAGTAATACCTATAAAGTCTACTCTGACATCCTAGAATTCCTTTCTCCATTTGTTTGCTTTAAATTCTTCTGCCTTTATGTTCTATCTTTTGTAAATATAATATGCCCAAGTTTGTTTACTTGTTTTTAAATCCAGTCTAAAAAATCTCTGTCTTCTAACTACAGTTTAGTTCACTCACATTGATTGTGATAACTGATAGTTTAAATTAATTTCTTTCATTTTATTGCATATTTTCCATTTTTTCTGCTTTCTTTCATACATCTTTAAAAGCTGGTTTGACTCATCAAATATAAGGAGAAAAGTGGAAAATAGATATTTTTGTAAGAAGAATATGGTATCCCATCCAAGCCAGACCCAAGCTTAGCTTTTTCATAAGTTCCATTTTAGTCATGCTATTAAGCATAAACACAAATCACAAATGTCATGAAACAATAAAACATAAGCACTTCTTTGCTTTTGAAAATTGTTGAGAAATAACAAAATTCTGTGAGAAGTACAGAAAAAAACCTTTTTGTCATAATAGCTAATATGCCTCCCTTAGGTATTAGTCACATTTCTTGTTTAAAACATTAATAATGCAGCCACACTTTTAGTCTTTATAAAAATCAAGCTTCCAGGTAAAAATAGGGTACTTACCATACTAATCTTTAATTCCTCCACTAAACATGTAGTTATAATATACACAACAATTTCTAACCTCTAAGAACATTCTGCACAAATGAATAATTGCTTAGAAAAGCAGCAGAGCTTCAATTGCAGTATGATTTGGTAGACAATTTTCTTGTTTTCCAGTAAAAAGGAGATTACATGAGCAGAAACATTGGGCTCTCTGAGATTTCATCGATCAAAACAACATTTCTGAGCAGCTTCTCAGCAAACATTTCTCAAGGGGTTGATCACAGATTTCGGATCATCACTCCTCATAACGTCACTGTCAGACATGACCATGTTAGCTAGTTCCTGCCTCTGCTCATTTTTGGACAGTGTCAGAACCTATCCACAATCGTCCTGTATGTCCAAAGAAGGGAACTGGGTCCTTAATCAGTGAACCTTTGACATTATATCTTCCATGAATTTTTGCCCTTCAAACCCAGGTTCCACTGTTATAACCAAAGCCCTCTCTACCTTATTAGCCCATTGTGCCAAATACTCAGTTGTAGTTCCTGGTTTGATGGCCAAGCCAAACTTCATCCCATTCTCCTGAGTGTCTTTAAACAAAGTTCCTGGGTTCCTAGTAGCCTTGAGGTGGAAGGGATATTGATTGGTCCCTGCTACAGCTATTGGCTTTACCCATTGTCCCAGCCTGGACACTATCATGTGCATGTCAAAGAAAAGGTCCTGGCCTAGCTACTTATGGAGGCTCTCTACCACGGGGTGACCAAAGGTGCTGTTGGGAATAAAATGCCTGTAAATTACATCCAGATGCAGACAATGAGCTCTGGATCCAGCATCCATAGGCACTCTGTCCCCAAATTGACAGGGGGCTGTTGAGGATGGATGGACTGATCCTGCAGCCAGATATCATGGTGCAAGTACCTAGGAACAGGGTTCTGCCTTTCTAATGTTCTTTTTAAAATTATCTTATCTTTCCATCTGT
>PVIY010061153.1:0-11344 GCA_004026745.1 Myrmecophaga tridactyla | reverse complement strand
GATGCCTTTGATTGGACATTTCTTTAGACTTGTTTTAATTGGGACATTTTCTCGGCCTTAGAACTGTACACTAGCAACTCATTAAATTCCCCTTTTTAAAAGCCATTCCGTTTCTGGTATATTGTATTCTAGCAGCTAGCAAACTAGAACAGGTACTATTCCGAGTACTTTACATATATTAGCTCTCTTATTCCTTCAAACAATTTTAATTGGGTAAGTCTTATTATCACCAATTTCCATATGAGAAAACTGAAGCACAGAAGGATAAGAGAGTAATAATGAACAGAATACAGACTATATTTACATTCATAAAGTATCTTAAAAATATCAAATACCATCCAAATAAGTACTTTCTTTTCTGATGTCAGAAACAGCAAACCATGACTCAATTTTAAGGAATCCTACTATAAGACCATGAGATGACTGTGCTAAAGAATCACCCTTTCCCTAGGGTTATTCCTTCACTAAGTATGTAGAAGACTTATCTAGCATTGTGTTATCATATTTCTATGCTAGGGCAGGAAACAGAATGTCTCCTTTCCATTGAGAACACCACGCTACAACATGACAAAAACTTTCACCCTTCATGATCTGCTGTAGTTCCATCTGGAGGGTCTGCACAGCTCGTCCAGGGTGATCTCCAGCAGTTCGTTTAATGCGATGGATAGAAAGACGGCCATCCACCACTGCTGCAACATCATCATCTTCCAGAAAGATGACACGGTTTGTGTGTTCAATGACAGCACTACAAAATATACAAATAGACATTACAGTCAATAACCAAGAATAATTACTACAAATGAAACTATCATTAGGCCAAAAAAGACAAAGTTAAATACAAACTCTACCAACCTGCAATATCTCCAAAGGTAATAGTCTATGAATTCATTCATTTTTAAATATACTAATGTGTTAAATATTACAGTGAAGTGACAGCATCTATTAAAATTCCAATGTTATGTCAACAAAATCTACAGTTTCAAAATAAATAAATAAACAGAAAGATTCAAGTGCTAGAGAAAGTGTGGAGAGGTACACCTATTCAATATTAGTAGGGTAGCAGCCCCTCCGGAGAATAATGTTGCAGATCCACAGGAGGCTAGAAATAGGGTCATCAAATGATCAGGCAATCCCATCACTAGGAATATACTAGGAAGAACTGAAAGTAGGGACTCGAATAGACATTTGCACACTGATATTTATGGTAGCATTGTACACAGGAGGTGACCAAAGGGTACACTGACTAGGAGCAGAAGGGTGAACTGTGATGTATACATATAATGGAATATTGTGTGCTACAGAAAGGAATGAAGTCGAGGCATACAACAAGGTGAATAATCCCTGAGGACATTATGTCAAGCAAAGTAAGTCAGAAACAAAAGGACAAATTGCATACGGTCTCATTTAGAAAATACTTATAAGAAAAGTAGGACCTAGATTGTAAGCTCTTAGAGTAGTTATGTTTACTCTTGTATTTTAAGTGTTATTTCTAGATTCTGAGATGCTGTGCTCAATATATATAACATGGTATTTCCATGGAACTCTGGGTACCGGTGTGACAACTGAAACTCAGTATTAGAGTTCTGTAGCTCTGAAAGTAAGCATTATTACATATAGCAGCAATTATAGTAAGAAGTCAAAAAAGAGACCAGACTTCAATCAGAGATATAAGTGAGGCTGATCTGGTTGGAACTAATGAAAATCAGAATGTAGTATAAAGGATGATACTGTCTGTATTCCTAAGCTCCATCTTCTGTATGAGTCCAAAGGAAGAGTTGTTTATTTTGTCCAAAATTTAAATTTTCTACAGCATACAATTTGGTCTAACCTGTCTGGCCATTCATTTAAACAACCTAACACATGGAGCCTAGAGTATGGAATGAGATCTCGTAATTCTGTATAGCTTAATGTAGTACCCTGATACATTCCAGAGTATGTTGGGAAGATAATGAAAAAGTATTTGCAAAATCCCTTGAGGACTGAAGAAAAAATATGGATTTACTAAACTCCCCCTCCTACAAAATTCCTGACACTCTCTCAAGCAGTAGGGACTCCCAAGTTGATGGGCCAAGCCCTCTATCTTGAGGCTTGCTCTTATGAAATGTATTTCTGTAATGGGGAAGCTAGGCGTACCCATAACTATGCCTAAGAGTCACCTGGCAGAGAACCTCTTTTGTTGCTGAGATGTGGCCTTTCTCTAAGCCAAATTCTGCAAGTAAAATCATTACCCTCCCTACTATGTGGGACATGACTTCTGGCTGTGTGGGTCTCCCCAGCAACATGGAACATGACTCCCAGAGATGAGCCCGGCCCTGGCATCATTAAGGAATTGATAATGCCTTCTTGATCAAAAACAGGGAAGAGAAATGTAACAAAATTAGGTTTCAGTGCCTAAGAGATTTCAAATAGAGTCAAGAGGCTATTCTGGAGGTTATTCTTAGGCGAGTTTCAGCTAGATATTACAAAATGCTGCAGTATGCCAAGCCCCAACCAACAATATTCCTGAAAACCCTAAAGAATACCCAGAGCGCTATCTGAGACTCTATAAAGATTTCAGTCACTAAGTTTATTTTTCAGAAATTTGTAACTTCCAGATGATTCCTAGGCCAGATAAACCCTGCAATCCAAAGGTACCAGTCTCTCCTAGTTGCATCCTCCTACCCCATAATGTCAACACCCCTTTGCAACATGGAGAAATTAGAATGAATGGTCATTGCCCAAATATCCCTAAAGATTGAGAGAAGCATCAAATGAGAAGGAGTTGTAAAAAAGAGATAGGATTTAACAAATGAGTATGACTACTGAATCATTATATTGATATTTCTTTTTTTGTTTCCAGTATCTTGGAGCAGTTAGAAAGAAATTCCTAAAATTGTTGGACTGTAACCCATACCATACTCTGAAATTTTAACTACTTGTTAAAATGTACTTTGAAATTTATTGCTTTTTTACATGTTATATTTCACATTAAAAATGTTTTAAAAAAATTCCAATGTTACTCTTATTTTCAATCTTAAAAAACTTTATTGCAGGGTAAGTTTAGGCTTCCTGAAAGACATAATGCTTGAAATAATCCCTAAGGGAAAATGATATATTTCAGAAGATCAAGTAGATTAATTTTGCCTGGAATAAGCTATACTTGTATAATAAGGAGGAAGAACTCAGCAAAATTATCATGTTTAGTTTAGGTATCTCTCCAGGAAATCTAGATGTGACACCCCTACCCTCCGCCACCCAAGGAAATGGCAATATAGGAAGAAAGATCTGGAGAGAGCTTAGGATAAAGGTATACATCTGGGAATCAACTGTGATACAGATAAACTGGCTGAAAATGCAGAAAGAAAAAAGATCAGGAGAGAGAGAAAAAACAGAAGAGGGTCAAACTACGTATAGAAGTTTGATCTACAGAACCAGATAAAAGCCCAAAAAGGAGCAAAAAAAGATCAGAGGTAGAAGGCCATCCAGGAAGCGGCTTTTCATGGAAATCTGAGAAAAGTTTCCTGGAAGGGAGGCCAAAATACAAGAAAATGCTGCCAAGATACAAGGAAATTGTCCACTCAAGTCTGGACAAAAAACAACAACAACAACATGAATTTACTCTTCTAAAATATTCAGTAATGATGGAAAGATGTGAGAAGTGGTCAGATCAGGTAATACAAAGACTTTGGGTTTTATTTCTTAAAGCAGGGGAGAAATTATTTTGTTTAGAGATAAAAAGGGAGAACTTGGATGATTGACAAAGCACAGGGAAATTAGCTTTGAGAGTGAGACGGAACTTTCTTTTCTCTGAAGGAACAATAAAGAAAGAAAAGGTGGAAATACATAACGATTTCTGAACTGACCAGCAAGGCTGAATGTGGCCTTCTGTATGAGACAGCCTTGATGAAAGAACAGTTTTCTGAGAAATTGATTTAGCAATAAATAGTTTGTAGACATTTTATGACCTCAGACTATCACAAACACATCTCAGCAAAATGAAGAAATGTGATACAAGGTCTAGACAGAATTTCCAGAAACAAGACTATTCCTCACCTCTCCCTTTAAAACACAGGAAGGTATAGGCTATCCCATAAGGCATCATCAGGTAAACATCTGAAGGACCCCTGTGGAAGTTCACAACTTTCACTCATTTATCAACTAAGGGAGAAATGTATGCTGAGCAAACACTCGTTAAGAGTCCCAACATGGGGACCACATCCCATTCTTCAAATTCACAACACTCAGCCTGGTTTCTGGTACACAGCAGATGCCCACTAAATATATGCTGAGTTGAAAAGAAGTTAACATTTTCAATGGTGCACTGAAGGACTTTGAAAAGATGACTGGATGCCACTGATGGCCAACATCTATAGTTGTTCCACAGGCTATAAACGACGATGAACTTTCAGGCTGTCAATGTCAACCCCTAGGGGGAGTTGGGCATGGCGTGTGGGGGTACAGGAATGTCACTGTGGACAATGACTAAAAGGATCTCTGCACAAAAGACTAACCAAATGAAATTAGATCACTAAAATAGTATGGCTCTTTCCTCCTTATTCAACCTACCATCAGGTCTTTCAATATAACTCCTAAGTATTTCTCAAAGCTTCTCTCTAGGAACCCCCACCACAACCAGTTCAAGCTACCATCAGCTCTCAGCTGGACCACTGCAGCAACCTTCTCATTTATCCATCTACATGCCCTTTCATCTCCCTTCATCCATTCTCCATTAGTGCTAAATGGATGTTATCAAAAGGAAACTTATATCATGATTTTTCCCTCACGTAACAAATCACTTGATGGCTTGGCATTCATTTGGTTCCTAGGAAAACAACAAAAGGCCCTAACATGACGCCTACCTCCTTCTCCAGCCACAGCTCCCACTATGCTCCCTATTGCCCTTTCTATTCCAGTCATACTCACATCAATCCCAAGCTCTCATAAATTGGTCCACTTCATTAGAATGAAGCCTCCTCTCTTCTTTCCCACTTTTCACCTAGTTAACTCCTAACCTCTCTTTAACTCTCAGTTCAAGTCTCTTTGTTTCCCTTACTGAAATTTACCTACAGGAGGGTAAATCACCCTGTTACGGGCATTCTGTACCTCTTGTCACAACTGGAACTCTAGATTGTTTGTGACTGTCAATTAAAATCTGTCTTCTCAGCAGACTCCGAGCTTCTTAAGAGCACATAATATTTTTATTTTTACTCACTATTATCTCCTGAGCCCAGTACATGGTTAGGTTCACAGTGAAAATAAATGTATAAGTGAATGAAAAAAAGGCTGGCAGACTCATGTTTCTGCAATTTCCAGTTTAGTTGAGCCCATAACTGTCAACGTAGTAATAAACTTACTTAATGATAGCAGTGACAAATCATAGCACTGACTACCCTTCCACCCTTCAAAAATTAGAAAACAGTGATGCTTTTCTTCCCCTACTGAGATGACATATTACCTGAATTGTATAATTTGCTCATTCTTAGTTTCTCTTATTTTCAGGCACAATGAATGACTCAAATAACTATTGGCATTTAGAGTGATTCCATTTTATCCTCATTGTTATTACTATTTCACTTATAAATGCACCCAAGCATCCCAAAGCATTCTCTCTCAAAATGTCCATAATAATACTATTCCCTTTATAAAGGTGATTATGCTTCAAATCGCTTCTGAATTAAATAGGTAAGTTTTCACATTAAACTAAAACCACAATGGTTTAGCAACTACTCTGTAATTTGTAGATGCTAAGTCAGAGGACCTTTTTACCGTCCAACCTAAAATCTTTCCTACTCACAAAACTTGAGTAAGGCTCCTGAAAAAAGATATAAAATACATAAGAGCTCTTATGTTAAGTCTCAAGGAGCATAACTATTCTTGGTAAACTGACATGTATTTTAAATAGAGAAAAAAGGCGTTCTTCAATCTAGTTTCCATAAAGGCTACATACATTTTCTCTTTTAAAAAGTTCTCCTATATAGCATGAGAACTTCTACTAAAAATTCTCTGTAGACCAACTAAGGGTGCTCACCTTGCATCAGAAGCGAAGTAATACTCAACAGCTTTTTCTTCAACAGGAAAAAGGCAAGTTGTGCTGTCTACACGAGAAAGATTACAACTTCCTTTCTTGTCTTTACCTAGAGCATAACATTAGCATAATTCAGTAAACATGAGAAAATGATGATCAATATATAAATATAATTTTCTACCAATCAACAAGAAATCAGCAATACAAAATAATTTCAGCATTTCTTTTAAATGCCAGGTAGATCATTATTTCCATGCAATGAGCCAATAAGAACAGAAAAAAGGTGTAGAGTGAAATAGCAACTATTAAAGAACTGTGATAGATAACAGCTTCATTAATATTTTTAATATAATATTTCTTCTCCAGGTAAAAGTCAAACAATTCATTACTATCACAAACTCCTTTTTAGTAATAGTACATACAGAGTAATCTTAATATAATTTTATGTAAAATGTGATGGAGTGGACACCCGCTGGGAGCCCGGAGGCCAGCGATCATCCACTACTGGGTGGGCCTCGAGGTGGGATGCATGAATAGCTGGCCGCAGTCGTGGTATCTAGCAGGTCCACCAGCACTGCGGATCAACAGATCTGCTGATCTCCCCACGTGCTGGCCGGCTCCCCAGTCCCGCCAGGAGAGCAGCCCCCCAGGTGAGCTTGCGGACCTCCAGTAGCTCTGGCCAGGAAGGGCCGGGCTGAGGGAGGAGGAGACTAGATCATGCCATCTGCTGGCCGGAGGCAGTAAGTGCAGATCAGCGGCACCAAACAGGGAGGGGAGAGATTTAGGGGGCTTACAGTCGCCACCTGCTGGGGAGAAGGGGTAAGTGCAGGCAAGCTAACTCCCTATCTGCCTAGGTCTTTATATGTATTTTTTACTTTATTTTCTTAATATTCTTTTTTTTATTTCCCCTTCTTTTAAAACACTCTTTCTGTACATTTTCATTAGTAATATAATTTTCCTTTTCATTAATTTTTTTAGATTTTTATACATATTTTATATATTTTTATTCGTTTTCTATTTTTTATTTCCTATATCATTTTTCACTATTCCATTTCATTTATATTTATTATTAATATTAATATTTTTCTCTTAAATTTTCTCTCCTAGTGGGTACTAGCCTGGTTTCACTTCCAGAGAAAATCCTGGGGTGTCTCCTTTTAATTCCAGTGCCTACTACTGTTAAGGTGGATTTTGTTGTGGTTCTTGCTTTTGTGTTTCATATTTTTATTGTATTATTATTTTACTTTATTATTATTATCTCTTTTTACCTCTTTACTTCTTTTTTTCTTTTCTTTTCTCATGCTTTTTTCTGTGTGTGTGCATAGGCTAGTTAGTCGAGCCTGGGTCTCCTGCATGGTGGGCAGCCATTCTGCCGCTAGAGTACCCATGAACCATGTCCTAGCTTTTAATAGACCTTTAAATTGAATTGTATTCCCTACATGAGATCCAGACCTTGATTTGGTGGAGAATAGCCAACAAAGTAAAAAAGGAAACATTCAGCAAAAATGAAGTAAATACAAAACTTTAGAAGAGTGAAGGAAATCAACTTGCAAAATAACCATTTCAAGATAATCAAACTCCCCTAAACACAAAAGAAAATCACAAAGTACACGAAGATCCAAGAAGAAATGGCCCAGCCAAACCACCACATCAAAATTCCAGATGGGACATAGAATATTGAACAACTACTCAAGGATATTTATAAAGAAATAAAGGATATCAGGAAGACACTAAAAGAGCATAAAGAAGAATTCAGGAGGTTAAATAGAAAAATGGCAGATCTTACAGAAATGAAAGATAGCAGATTAGGAGAAGCAGAAGTAAAAATAAGTGAGCTAGAAGATAGAACAATAGAATTAGAGCACACAAAAGAACAAATGCAAGAAAGATGAAAACTGCAATTGGATCTTAGAGAAATGATGGCCAACAAGAGGTGCACAAATATAAAAATGATAGCCAAAAAGAGGTGCATAAATATAAAAATGATGGACAACAAGAGGTGCACAAATGTAAGAATTACTGGTGATCCAGAAGGAGAAGAGTAAAGGGTTGGGAAAGTTAGTTGAAGATATAATCGGAGAAAACTTCCCAACCCTTATAAAATATGTTAATATGCAAATCAAAAAGGCCCAGCGAACTCAAAATAGAATAAATGTGAACAGGCCCAGTCCAAGACAGATATTAATCAGACTATTAGGTGCTGAAGAGAAACAGAAAGTCCTGAAAGCTGCATGAGAAAAGCAATCTACTACATACAAGGGAAAATACATATGCTTGACTTCGGACTACTCAATAGGCACTATGGAAGCAAGAAGGCAGTGGTACGATATTTTTAAGATCCTGAATGAGAAAGGCTTTCAACCAAGAATTCTTTATCCAGCCAAGTTAACCTTCAAAATTGAGGGAGAGATTAAAATCTTCAAAGACAAAGAAAGACTGAGAGAACTAGTCAACAAGAGGTTAGCCCTGCAAGAAATACTAAAGAGAGACCTGTCAGTTGATAAAATAACAAAAAAGACAAGAGAGGGAGATTTGGAGGAGGGCACAGAATTGAAGAATATAAATAAAGGTAATTTAAAGGAAAAGAGAGAGAGAAGGAAAATAATATACAGATCTGCCAAACCCTGACCAGGACCATTCCAGCCAATCCTAAAGAACACCTAGGGCAATATATGATTCCATAAGGGTTCCATGCACTGCTGTAACTTTCCAGAAACCTACAACCTCCAGCTGGGTCCCTGCACCCGATAAGTCCTGAAACCTAGAGGGCCTAGCCTCTCCAGAACATCAGACAGTTCTATCTCCCTACCCAATATTACTGACAGACCCTTCCAACATAAAAAAGTTAGAATGGCCATAGCCCAAATACCCCTAAAGAGAGGAAAAGAAAGATCAAAGGTGATGGTAGAATTATACAGAGAAGATAGGGTTTAACAAATGAATGTGACTGCTGAATCATTAGACTGATATATCTTTTAGTCTCTACTATCTTAGAGCAGCTAGACGTAAAAACCTAATTGTGGAATTGTAAACCATGTCAAACTATGGAATATGTTCTATCACCAATGGTGGTGCTGTGCTTTGAAATTTATTGCTTTTTTGTATATATGTTATTTTTCATAAAAAAGAAAGAAAAAAATCAATTGTGGTGATAAAAAAATATATATATCTCCTATATACTGGAGTAGCTAGAAGGAAAAATCTGACAGGATCATATGATAGCCCATGACAAACTCTGGGATCTGCCCTGTAACTACTTGTTGAAGAACACTTTGAAAAGTATTGCTTTTTTTATTTCTTTGCTTTGTATACATGTTATACTATACAATTAAAAAGTTAAAAAAAACAAAAAACTAAAGGACAAGATGGTAGAATCAATAACTGCTTTTACAGAAATTACTTTGAACATTAATAGACTAAACTCACCAATTAAAAGATACAGATTGACAGAATGGATCAAAAAACATAATCCATCTATATGCTGTTTATAAGAGATACCTCTTAGACTCAAGGACACAGTGAGATTAAAAGTCAAAGGATGGAAAAAAGATCTATGCAAGCTGTAGCCAAAAGAAAGCAGCTATACAAACAGCAGACAAAACAGACTTTAAATGTAAAGACGTCATAAGAGACAAAGAAGGACACTACGTATTAATAAGAGGGATAATCTACCAGGAAGAAATAACAATCATAAATATGTATGTTCCCAATCAAGAAGCTCGAAAGTATATGAGGCACCTACTGGAAAAACCAATGGCAGCTACAGACATATCAACAGTAATAGTGGGAGACTTCAATAACTCTGCGCTATAGATAAAACAACCACACAGAGGATCAACAAAGAAATGGAGAACCTAAACAATAAGATAAATGAATTAGATCTAATAGACATATATAGATCATTACATCCCAAAACACCAGGATACACATTCTTCTCTAGCACACATGGAACATTCTCCAGGATAGATCATGTACTAGGACATAAACTGGGTCTCTATAAATTTAATAAGGTTGAAATTATCCAAAACACTTCCTCTGATCACAACAGAATAAAGTCGGAAATTAATAATCACCAAAGAACCAGAGCTTGCACAAATATATGGAGACTAAACAATCAATGGGTCAAGGAAGAAATTGCTAGAGAAATCAGTCAATATCTGGAGACAAATGATAATGAAAATACAACAATCAAAACTGACGGGATGCGGCAAAGGCAGTACTGAGAGGGAAATTTATTGCCCTAAATGCCAATATTAAAAAACAAAAATGAGCAAAACTTGATTTAACTGTTCAACTGGAGAATTTAGAGAAAGAACAGTAAACTAACATCTAAGCAAATAAAAGAAGAGGAATAACAAAGACTAAAGCAAAAATAAACTGGAGAACAATAAAATAATACAAAGAATCAACAAAACTAGAAGTTGGTTCTTTGAGAAAATTAATAAAAGTAATGGTTCCCTAGATGGACTAACAAAGAAGAAAAGAGAGAGGACACAAATAAAATCAGAAATGAGAGGGCAGTCGTTACCACAGATCATGAAGAAATTTTTTTAAATCATAAGGGAATATTATGAACTATATGTCAACAAACTAGATAACTTAGACAAAATGGACAAATTCCTAGAAACACACAAATTACCAATACTGACTCAAGAAGAAACAGAGGATCTCAACAAACCAATTACAAGTAAAGAGAGCCAATTAGTCATCAAAAATCTTCCCACAAAAAAAAAGCTGAGGATCAGATGGCTTCACAGGAGAATTTTATCAAACATTTCAAAAAGAACTAAAGCCCATCCTGCTCAAACTCTTCCAAAAAACTGAAGGGGTACAAAAGGGTAGTTCAGTGGTAGAATTCTCACCTGCCATGCGGGAGACCCGGGTTCAATTCCTGGCCCATGCTCTCCCCCGCCCCCAAAACAAAACAAAACAAAATATAAATAATAGTTCAGCAAACAGTGCTGCAATTATGAGATACTCACATGGAAAAAGAATGAAATGTAACCTCTGCCATACAGCATACAAAAAGAAAAACTGAAGAAAAAGGAATGCTACCTAACTCATTTTAAGAAGCTAACATAACTCTAATAACAACATCAGATAAAGATGATACAAGAAAAGAAAACTACAGACCAATCTCCCTGTTCTAGTTTGCTAGCTGCCGGAATGCAACACACCAGAGATGGATTGGCTTTTAATAAAAGGCGATTTATTTTGTTGGTTCTTCAGAGGAAAGGCAGCTAACTTTCCACTGAGGTTCTTTCTTACGTGGAAGGCACAGCATGGTCTCTGCTGGTCTTCTCTCCAGGCCCCTGGGTTCCAACAGCTTTCCCCGGGGTG